>APFE031058904.1:136928-175219 GCA_000404065.3 Pinus taeda
TGATATGCAAAAATAATTCAAAGTATAAATAAGGAAGATTTGGTAAAAGGACTAGATAATATTGATTCACCCCCCCCTCTCAGTATTATTTTCAACAAAGACCCCATTGTTGAAAATGTTGTTCGGTTGAGATAGGCTTAAGGGGGAGAGGCAACAATTTTCTTTTTCCTTCAAAGATTTGGCATTTGTGACATGAGACAACAAATGTTTTGACATCTACAAATAGAGAGGGCCAATAATAACCTTCCCTTAAAATCTTGTCAGGAGTGGACTTCCAATATAGATGCCCTCCACAGTCCCCTGCATGGAACTCTTTCATGATGCTATTTGTTTCATTTATGGTTAAATAGTTTAGCAGTATTCCTTCATGATTTTTCCAAAACAGGGCACCATCTAAGACACAAAACATTAGAGCTTTCATCTTCAAAAATATTTTCTTGGTTCTGGACAATCCTGGGGGAGCACACAGGTTTAAAAATACATAGCAAATATTGGCATACCATGGGGATTGTAAAAAGGTTTCACTGATCTGTGGAGTCGCCAGCTCCTGTCCATTGTCCCAGCTCCTGTTCATTATCTAGCTGGTTGATGTCTAAGGCCTGAAAATTTGTTTCGGACATTAGCTTGGCTAAACCTTGTCCCTTTATCAGCTTTGTGGGTTTTATCTCAATGTCATATTCAAGAATACTAGCAATCCTTTTGCTTCTTTTGCCTTCTAGTCCCTCTCGATTTAATATGTCTTTTACAACAGAGTTTGGGACATAGGCAATCACATGTGAATACAAAATATAAACTTTGAAGTCTTTGATGGCTTTGATAAGGGCATAGGCCTGTTTTTCCATGATTTGGTATTTCAAAGGTGCATCTCTTAAGGCTCGGCTGAAAAATGCAATATGCTTTCCATTTCCTTAATCATCCTTTTGCAGAAGGACAACAACTATCGTGTGCTCTAAAGCAAAGGAAAAGATGATAAAATCCTTGTCAAATTGTGGACTTGTGAGTACGGGCGTTTGAGTCAAGGTAGCTTTGATACTCTCAAAAGCCTACTTGGTTTCCAGAGACCATCTTACTCTAGCATGATTTTTTAACATGTTACTTAACAGTCTTATCAGTTCTGCTAAGTTTGGGATAAATCTCCTTAGGAAATGGATCTTTCCAAGGAATGCTTGCAACTCTTTTATGTTTCTTGGGTATGGAATTTGAAGCATTGCTTGAATTCTTTCTAGATCAATTATGATACCGTCTTTTGAGATGATGTGACCTAGAAACTTACCTTCCTCAAGGCCAAACAAGGACTTCTTGGGGTTCAAGGAAATGCCATATTTCCTGCATGTCATGAAGATCTGCCTTAAGTGTTTGAGGTGCTCTTGATCAGATTTTCCGAAAGGGGTTAAGTCATCAAGATAGACAACAAGGAATTCATGGATTTCCTTGGCAAATGCAATATCCATTTCCCTTTGAAAGGTGGCACTAGCGTTATTTAGCCCGAAAGGAATTTTAACATACTTCAATGTTCCTTAGGGTGTGGTAAAGGTTGTCTTGTCTTGGTCATCTGGGTGAACAAGTATTTGATTGAAACCTGAGAATCCATCTAGTAAAGAAATTCTAGAGGAACCCACTACTCTTTGTAGGATGTGGTCCATTTTAGGCAAAGGGTAGTGGTCTTTTAAAGAGACCTGGTTTAAGTTTCTTAGGTCCACACACAGTTTGATCTCACCTGATTTTTTTTCTTGTGGGAACCAGATTGGATACCCATTCAGAAAATCTGATGGGTGCTATAATACCTGCTTCAAACATTCTCTTCACTTCCTTCTCAATGAGGGGCAGAAGCATAGGGCTTATTCTTCTAAGTTTTTGCTTGAATGGTTTTTGATTTGGTTTTAAGGTAATGGTATGTTGAATCACTGAGGTGTCATAGGACTTCAAGTCCTTATAACTCCAAGCAAATACATCTTGGAACTCTTTGAACAAATCCACATACTTTGGCTTTTGATCAGGGGGCATATTTTTGGACAATTTAATCATTTTGGGCTTTTCTGCTGTCCCTATGTTGTGTTCTTCTATAGCAGCATCTAAAGGCTCCATTTTTGGCTTTTTGGGCACATAATTTTCATAAAACATGTCTTCTAATGGAGTAAGACCAGCAAGTAAAAAGTTATTCCTTAGATCAATAAACTCAGCCTCTACTTTGGCTGCTTGCACTGAATGCATTTGTTTCAGCTGTTCCATGTTTGGATTGTCAAAAACAGTTGGGTTCAGGATTTGTTTTGCTGTTGTAGCTGTTACAGCCTACTAATTTTCATTTGTTTATTGTTGGGAATTGTTTGTGGCCTCCATGTCAATGTCTAAATTTGAAAACTCACCCTCAAGAGTGAGGAAATTGTTAATGTGGGCATCATTTTCAAATACTTGCCAATCTCTAATATTGTTAGGAACAACGGGCCTATGTTTTATCTTAGTAGTAAAATGGTGATTTGGCTCAAAGGGAAGCTTGCATGTACTAGAAAAAGTGGCTAGGTTGTGTGCATGAATGTTATGGTTTCTAGAAATCTTGGCAAGCTCGGGTTCAACGAAGGTATTAAGTATTTCTGTTGCAGCAGTCCTATAGGCCCTCATTCTATTGTCATTAGTAACAAAGTTTCCTTTCATTTGTTGTATGATTAAATCAGAGTCACCTAGAATGGACACTTTTGTAGCTCCTAGGACTTTTAGCAATTTTAGGCCTAAGAGGAGAGCCTCATACTCTGCCATGTTGTTGGTGCATCTGAAATTTAGTCTGTAGGCATGGCCTTCTACATGATTGTCATGTGTATTGTGAATCTACACACCTGCCCCTACTCCTGACTTGTTGACAGAACCATCAAACTCTAAATACCATGTAATTTCTTGTTTTTGGTTTGTATCAAGAGTTTCAGTCATTTTAGGATTGGGCATATCTAAAAATTTTGTTTGAGGAAGTTCTTCTTGTTTACTGGCTGCCTTGACTGTTGTGACTATTTCATGGGAACGAGCAACCAGTTCTTTATTTATGCATGTCTCTAGATCTGAAGCTAAAGGCTTCTCATTAGTTGGAGGATTGTTGTCATCATTAAAAATAATAAATGAATCCATATCATAATGGATTGAGTAAATTGGAAAATTTTGGGGCTTCTCCTCACTACTCACCACATACTTCATGAGTGTTTCTCTGTATAGTCTCTTTGGTTGCCCAAAGACAGAAATAGTGGCATAAGAGAGGTCGAGTTGGAGGGATCCTTGGAGTTTTTCTCCCCATGATCTTGATAGGAGCATGCCATATTTTGTTGGAATGTCAGCAACTACTATGTCCATTAGGTTTATCTTGTTGGGAAATTGGACTAAAGACACACAAAGGTTTTTGATTAAGCCTAAACACTTGACCTAACTTGAGTCAAAGGAGTATAGATCTTTGTAGGGTCTTGTGACATCAAGGTTTAGTTTTTCCATTACAGCTTTGGGCATAAGATTGTGTGAGGCACCTGAATCAAACATAGCATTGTGCAAGATTTTGTCATGTATGTGTAGACTAACATAAAAGGGTGGAACAGATCCATATGTTGTTTTTCCATTAACTTCTAGACCAAACAACAGCTCAGGGGTATCATCTAAAACATTTACATCATCCCTGACCTTTGGTAGTTGAAGTGACCTTTGAATCTGCTGCCTATACACATCATGTTTGGCAATTTTTGAAAGGGGGATGGATATCTTAAGTTTTCCAATCTCTGCTTCTAAATTAAATGGTTCTTCCAATGGAATCTTTGCGTTAGTAGTAGCAAATTTCTCCTTTTCAAGAATACTTTCTGTGTTTTCCTTTTGACTGTCTACGTTATGGTGAATGACAGTTTGTGGTATCTCTGTTTTGGGAAGGTTTTTTGGAGTGCTGTTCAAATTTTGTTTTGAGGAAGAAGGAGGTAGAGGCTGATCAATAGGAGGTTGTATGTCTGAAATGTCCTCTACAGTCACTTGATGCGAGTTTGGGATAGCAATATCAGCTGGTTCTGTTATGACAACCTTGCCTTTAATCTTATTGGGTTGTTTTTTGTCCTTTTATTTGGTTGGTGCAGGGACTTCAATGGTTCTTGTTCTCAGCTCATATTGTTTGTGGAACTCATACACAGTAGAATCATAACCTAGTTTAAAATCAAAAGACTCTCCCGTCTTGGTCTGAAATTGTTTTACATCAGGGTAGTCTTGGTCTTCTTGAGTGAGAAAGATTTGCTGCTCATTTTTCAAATCTATCAAGTTCATGTGAGTATCTTCTATGGGCTCACTGGATGTGGATGCCTCTGCGTAGTTTTCTTGGAAAGGAGGCCTAATATCATGGTTAGGACTAGCCCTTCCAGCATTTGTGGTTTGATTTTTCCTTAAGTTTGGATTCCTTATGGTGTTGGGTTATTTTCCTTCCCATGATGATTTCCTCTCAACACTTTCTACTCTGTCTCCCAGCCTATGCATGCCATTGATAATAGCATCTAACTTTTGGTCTAAGGCTGAGGGTTCTTCCTTAAAGGTAGTTCTTCTCTTGGTTCTAGCTTTGTCTCTTTTGACAATTAGGTTTGCCTCCACACCAACAGTGACATTTTGCATTTCTACAATACTTTGGAGGGCTCTTTCCCTTAATTCATAAGCCATTTCAGCATCAAAACCATCAAGGAATTTGTACAAAGCAAGATCAGGTGGAGGTCTTAAATTCTGTGGTATTGCATTATAGACATTATTGAACCTTGCACAGTAGTCCAAAACAGTCTCATGAGGGCCTCTTTTGATAGTGTCATACTCAGATAATATGTGCAAGGGGTCTTTCTTTTTCTCCCATCTATTGATAAACCATTGATATAAGGCTTCAGGGTCTGCTATGGAATTGGCTGGGAGTGCTCTAAACCAAGTCCTAACATCACCGGTCAAACTTTGGACAAAAATATTCATTCTCACACCATCATCGTCAATCTCATAACTCTCAAAGTAATCCTGCATTTTCTTTGTATGCTGAAGGGCTATGCAGGCATTTGTGCCATCAAAATAAGTAATTTTAGTCTAGTAATCCTGAGGCATAGCCCCGGGATTTGCAGGCAGCTGTAAAGGTGCATATCTATTAGCCATATTCACAGGGATAAGTGGAACAACAGGGATAAGTGGAACAACTGGGGCAACTGGGATAATTGGAGTAGTAGTGGTGGTATGCGTAGTGAATGGAGGTGTGGAAACAGGGTTTGTAGAAGTGGATGATGAACAAGGGGAAGTAGGGTTTGAATGAAATAGAACTTTAACAGGGGTTGCAAAATGGCTATGCTGAACTGTTTCAGGACTGGAAGCAGTCAAACCTTCTTGTTGCTTTTGTTTTCTAAGGATCTTAGGAATTATATTGGGGTTTTCAAAAACAGCTGGGGGATTTGGGTCCAGATTTGATCTTGTGTAACGTGAATGCCTTTTGGGAGCTAGCTTCTAGCTTGTTTTTTGGGAATTTTTCTAACAATACAGGTTAAAAAAAAACTTTTAAAGGTCAGTTTCTTCCTCTACGGAGCTTCGGACTGGTTTTGTGAGATTATCTTAGGAAGTTCCCCAGTGGAGTTGCCATTAGGTTATCACTCAGGTTTTCCCTAAGCTCCTGAAGGGATACGGCTGAGGTAACCACAAACCAATCTTTGGATTGCAGGTTCTAGCCCACCTGCAATCAGAGAGGGCTCTTTCTTGATGATTTAGCTTTGTTGATGATCATTTTAGGCTAGTTATTGGGTTCAATGGGTTTTGTTTATGTTTGGATGGTGTTTGAATGGAAGGAAGATGCTTTCAAGCAGAGAGGCATGCATAGAGTGATAAGTTTCAAACCATTGGGCATGGATTCAAGGAGTAGGACCACAGGTATGCTTTCTTGATCACAAGAGGAATATGGAGCAAGGTAGCTGCACATGAAACAACCTTCAAGCTAAAGAGATGGAGTGAAATGTAAGGAATGAGAGGCAATTAAGAATCTCTCAATTAGCTTAACAGAGGGAAGGAAAATGAGCTCTATCTAGGGGCAGTTAAGAATCCCTGGATAACTCTCATACATGGTGAATTAGGGAAAATATGAGCCATGTGGAATTCATATTTATGCCTAAAATAGATGAAAAACATAAAGAAATAGCAGAAATTGAGCATAGAGTGCAACTAAACAAGTACTAAGCTAATCTTTCTTTCTACTATTTAGACAATGATTTATGAATGGAAAACAGAGGTAAGAAGCACTTATTGGGTCATTTACCAGCACAAGAATTCCACAGTCACTCTTCAACCGTTAAACACAGTAAACCATTCATTCTCCAAGCTCGTAAGCAGTCTTTGATTATAGAAATTATCAGATATACAATGCGAGTCTCTGCTTAAGCAAAACATCCAACCAAAAAAAACCAACCATCATTACATTGTTCAGGGCTATCTTTATAGGTAAAATATCCAAAACTATTTATTACAGCTGACCTAAACAGGTCTGCTGGAAAAGCCTTTAAACCTAAACTTATGCTGAAATTAAATGCAAATAAAATATCTATTGAGTTGCGCCAGAAGCAACTGGATCAAAAAGAGTTAATGTACTGTCCTCTGTGACTTGGTTCAGTGCTTTTGCAATAACTGTGCTTTGAGCTTTGTTCCACTGATCTTATGTGAGTTTGATGTGCAATAAGTGTGATTTGAGAGCTCTTTAATGGCATCTATTGTTTTGTTGACTTTGCTGGAGGGTTCTTTAATGCTTTATCTGCTTCGAGCACTGAGAAAATCCCCACTGATACACTTTTTCGCATCCTGATGCTCTTTGACATGAATTTTGGCTTCACATTTGCTTTGATACTCTCTAATGCCTGAATCAGGCCTCTCGCTTTATGCTGATATGCTAAAAACTACAAAATCAGACCTTTTTTGCCCTTTTTGGCGCAAGAACGGCTGAGGAATCAAAAGATTCCCCAAATATTCCCCAATTTGGCCCATTTCCCATAGCGATGCACGATTAGTACTAAGTGCTAATTGAGCATCGAAAACTGCCTGAGAATTTCATTCTGGGCCTCCGAAGCTTAGATTTCGCACTTGCGCATTTTTTTAGCTACTAACGTCAGCGGTACAACGGATGACGTCAGCATGATGTCAGCAGTGGGACCCTCTTGTACGGTGATGATGTCAGCATGATGACATCATTAGGGTGACGTGGCAGTACGGCAGGGTGATGATGTGGAAGTACGGTGGCAGGCCGACACAGGCAAGAAGGGGTGAGATGGCGGTGATGTGGCAGGTGACGTGGTGCTTACGTCACGCAAGGGCAGGGCAGTTTCTGGTTTGTGGCGCACCACTTTTGCGCCTGGGTGGTATTGGCAGGGGGGCTCCACCACAGCCGGGAGGGCAACGCGTGGCGGGAGTATGATGGTAAAGCCGCCGATCTCCCTGGCGCTAACCCTCGGCATGCCGGGGCACAAAAAGACCCGCCCACCGCAGATCTCAGGCTCTGGCGATCGGACGGCTGGTGGATAAGACGAAGTGGCGGATGGATAAGGAAGGGGTCTGCGCACCAATTAATTTTAATTTTTAATTTAGCGGGGGTAGAAAACTTTAGGAAAAGTGGGTTTTTGGGGTTAAATTTGCGCGGGGTTAGATATTTGAATGTGGGGCTTTTAGGAGAAAGCGTGGAGCACGGGTTTTATGCATATGAGTGAGTCCTAATGCATTTGGAAGGGGTTTTTATAAACAACATGAGGGTTCTTACTAAGTTTCAGATAAACTTAGCAATTCCCAAAGGATACTTATGGTTATTTTTCAACCAGGGGAAGGGGATAAGTATATAGGGGAGTTATTAACATAGTTTTAGTAGGCGAAGGGAAAATAGATAGGGAGTTATATAGTAAAGTTAGTAGTTAATATGACCATGATGAGAAAGCGCTAAGTATGTGAATCTTAGGCTATTGGGGGAAAATGGTCCATGAGGGAAGTGTGAACATTCCTTGAGTAAAGTAGATCTTTACCAAGGTGAATGATACGGAAAATGATGAAACTAAGAGGCATCAAGCAGATATTGATCCCTTCAGGGAAGTTAGTGAGTGATTTGGGGAATAAGGAAGAAGGGGGATGTTAGTCATGCCTCGCTTGAGTCCTTCAAATGGAAACTACCTGATAATTGTGATCTGAACAGATATGACACTTGAAAACATGAAATTGATCACAAATCAACATTCTGCAACCTCAAAACTACCTACCCAGCCTACTTACCTAGCATTTTTTCTTCTTTTTGGTTTGGGTGCACTTAGACTTGTAGAACCAGCTTTTCAACTTTTTCTTTTTCTTTCCTCCTATCTACATCTACACTTATTTCATCCAGGGGCTCAGATTAAGTTGTTGAGCACCCTTTCTTCTCTACATGTCTATGAATATGCCAAGATTAAGCTGTTTAGACAGATATTCATTCTCTATATTCTAAAATAGGAAATCGAAACCTAGGGAGACCAAGATTAAACTGTTTGGACCTCCCTTTAACCGAAAATTCTTCAAAAATGGACTAGTACATCAAAATTGGAACACAGCAATGGCACTTGAACTGGCACATTCTCATGGCATCCTTCTTTGCCTTTCTGTAGCAAATATGGAACATTGCAGCATGCAAATAATGACATATTTGGCATGTAAAAATGTCAATCATGAAAGATGAGTAACCTGCTGTAGCAGGAGGCTAACAATTTCAACCAAACCTAACATTGTAGAAAACATTTATGTTGGGAAATATTTATCTCCATCAAAACTTGATATTTACTGTGCTCGTTTTCATGAATTTTGAGATATATTTGCATGGTCATACGAGGAGATGCTAGGTATATACTCTAGTATAGTTGAACATGAAATCAAAATGTATCCTGATGTCAAACCAGCACGACAGTGCATCTGACATGTTCATCCAAAGAAGGCTACTACCATTAAGGCAAAAGTTGAAATTTTTTTTCATGCTGGTTTCATTTACCCTATTCCTCTTACCGACTGGGTTTCCAATATTGTTTCTGTCATGAAGAAAGAAGGGACAATATGAGTGTTTGTCGATTATAGGAATGTTAATCAGGCTTGTCCAAAAGACAATTATCCCACTCCCTTTATCAACAAAATTATTGATGAATGTGATAGATGTGAAATATTCTCATTTATGTATGGTTTTTCTGGCTACAATCAAATCAATATCTACCTACAGGACCAATCTAAAATTGCATTTATTTGTCCATGGGGCACATTCACTTATCGTAAACTCCCATTTGTTTTGAAGAACTTAGGGGCCACATTTCAGAGGGAAATGAACTCCACCTTCCATGACATCAAACATATTGTTCAACCATACCTTGATGATTTACTTGCTCATTAACGAAAGTGGACTGATCACCCGCAACATTTAAGAGCTATATTTTTACAGTGGTGACACTACAAAATATGACTCAATCAGCACAATATGTGTTTTGTGTTAGTTCTGGTTGTTTACTAGGACTCATAGTGTCTAAGGATGGAATGAGACTCACTCCATTCAAGGTTCAAGTAATTCTTGACTTGCTTCCACCTTCAAATCTACTTCAGTTATAGAGACTCCAACAGAAGGCTAACTTTCTGAGGAGGTTCATTCCCAATTATGCTGAAATGGTTCAAGGATTCACTCGTTTACTGAAAAAGGGGATGCCCTTCCATAGGCATTAGGTTGTGCAAGCTTCCTTTGATGCTCTTAAATATACCTTTATTAGAGCCTCATTAATGTATTCCCCAAATTATCAAAACGACTACTTCCTCTATCTCACCAATGTAGATACAACCATTGGAATGGCTTTAGTCCAAGAGGAAGATGGGATTGAACATACGATATACTATTTGAGCCGCAATCTCAATGATACAGAAAGTAGGTACTCTTATGTCAAGAAACTAGCTTTGGCAGCTGTTCAAGTTGTACAAAGATTTTGCCACTATATCCTACTCCAAAAGACCATTGTCATTTCCATTACAATGCTATGACATATATTTTGTCATGTCAATTGTTGGGGGAAAATACTCAAAATGGATAGTAATTTTGTAGGAGTTTGATATAGAATTCATCAAGTACAAATCAAATAAATCTCTAGTTTTCTCCAAGCTACTTTGTGTCCTTCCCTCGACTTCTATCGATTCAACATTAAAACCACCAATTCTAGATGAGTCTTTTTTCCTGATTTCATCATCTTATGCATGGTATGGAGATATACTAATTTATCTCTAGACCCAAACTTTTCGGCCTGATACCTCTTGCTCACAACAACAACGTATCCGACACCACGACAAATATTATCTGATCGTTGGAGACACTCTTTACCATCGTGGTATTAATATAATTTTATGAAGGTGCCTCACACAAGAGGAAGTTGGGAAGGTTTTGAATGATTGTCATTCAGGTGCTTATGGTGGACACTTATCTGGTTATGCTACCATGCAACGAATTCTCCATGTCGGTTACTTCTAGACTAGTATATTCAAAGATTGCATAATTACTGTCAAAAGCTGTCATGCATACCAGATATATGACCATAAAGCTAGATTACTACCTACGCCAGTGCATCCTGTCCTCATTGTTGGATCATTCGCCAAATGGGGCATAGATTTCATCGTATGTTCCTTACAGTTCGTTTTTTGGAAAGACATTTTGAGTACATTCAATATCAACATATTTCCATAAACTTAAACACATTAAATAAATCATTAGATAATTATGTGTTAAACAGACATTTGCGACACATGTAAAAGAAATTTTCAATTCACATCATTAGTTGAATAGGATTGCATATAGCCATACATATAAAAACTCTAAAAGTAAAAATAGATAGATGTTTTAAATTTTTTTACAAAATTTTTGTTTAAGACACGACCTAAAAATCAAAATGCATGCAAAAACATCCTAAGTAGACCTAGTGATGCTCATGATAACAGGTCACAGCCTGAGCTATCATGCGCAAGAGCTATATCCAATGGCCTAGAACACCAATAGTATGGTGCTACAGCCTCATAGGTAACTCCTCAATCCGGACATCCAGAATACCAAGGGTTAATCCCTCCACATGATCCTACAACTCTACCAAGGTCTCGGCCAAATCAAAATCCTAGAGAACCTCTCTCCCGATGTTCATCCTCGCTAGCCCACCTACCTCTTGTTGGTGCCTCATAGGTCAAACAATACCCCCATCTGCATGCATGAGAACGATTTTAGTTTAGTCTTGGAAACATTAAAAACACAAAAACATGTAGAAACTTGAAAATCAAAAACATTTTGGTCAAAAATTTACCTATAGCACCCCATTGAGCGCCCACTAGTAAAATCAAATTTGGATCTCCACGAAAATCCATCCCTGAGTACGGATGCTCCTTGACTACAATGTGTTGTCGATTGAGCCAACTGAAGAATGCAGTGGAAAAAATGATTGTTCACTGACCCACATGTCTAGCCATCAATTCGACCTGCCTCTGCATCTGTATATCTCTAGGACCATCTACACCCAGCGTTACATGCTGTGGTTGCATCAATGGAATTATTTCTAAGGAAAAAGTGATTAAGATCAAACCATAGCTAGAATTCTTCATCTTACCACTTTTTACCTTTTTCAGTTATTCTTTTAGTGAAGAAAGTACGACCTCACACCAGTTAAATACTTTTGGTTCAAGACACTCTAGTGCATATTGCATATATAATATGTTTGCTAGATGAAGTGTCACATTGCCAGCCAATTTTGTGAGAGTGAAAAGGATAGTTCTCAAACATAGATCACTTACATCCCTTATGTTTATTTTCCCATCATTGCTAGGTTGTGTACTTGGCTGAAAAAATTGTCGAATGTAATCCCTCGTCGATTCATCTCCACGGGCAAATCCTGAAAGTGAGACGGGGGCGTGTCGCCTTGACAACCCAATAAGAAAGTAAACATCATTGATCATAATGGGGACCACTTTGTCCCCTATGTGAAAATCCTGATCTCTCGGATCCCATGCATGAACTAGGAATTGCAACAGTTTTATTTGTTTCCTCATTCCAGACAACTTGGAGTATTTGAGCAACCCAGAGTTTTTTAGGGCCTCAAATGTACCCGGATTATTTAGGGAAATCATGTATTGTCCTTCATGCTCTATTTTTGGCCAAGTAATGGTCATTCTAATCTAATGAAAGCCTGCAATCAAACCATAAGCTTAATTAGGATCCTTTCCATGCAAAAAACAAGACAAATTTTGGAGCAAACAGGTGAAACAAATTTGGCAAACTCACCCAGTGCAGCCCAGGCAAGGAGAGAGTGTGTTGTAGAGCAGGCAACCTTCTATCTAGGTGCTCTTCAATGTAGTTTTCGACATGCAAGCCTGCACTGATCCCAGGGTGAAAACATCTAACCCTAGAGGCCCCAAAAAACCCTAAAACTTGCATGAAATAGTAAAATAATGACATGAAAAGAAATAGGAGGGGTAGATCTCCTACCTGATCCAGACAGGACGAGAAATGGTTCACAGAATCTCTCGCAATCAGTTGCTGAAGTTCAAGGTAAAAAACTAGCCCAGAGCACAAAACTGAATAGTAAATATCAAATAGTAAAAATGACATGGTGAATACTTGTTTTATGTTTATTTCATGTTAATTAATCGGATAAACCTTAGTATTTATCTATTTTTACTCAGAAAACAAGTATGTTTAATCCATTTGGTGGTGTTTTGAGAAGGTTTTACAAATGACTTATACAATTTGATGTGCTCAATTGTAAATTACATCTTTGACGATAGAGCATACTTTTACCTCTTTTCCGAGCTCTGTTAAACATAAAAAATGGAACCCCCTTGGAGTCCTCTTTAAGCTCTTTTTAGACTCTCTAAATATGAAAATTTTGCAGAATGCTTGTCCTTTTCAACTGGTTAATGGATTGGAAATGACATCTACTTAGTATAAGTTTAACCCTTTTTTAGGCTGAGATAGATTATTTACAAAAAAGGAATATGTTGACCGAACATGGTCAATAGGTTCTCTCTCATATTGTTTTATGCTTTTTCAGGATTGAGAGACAAATATATGAAAAAGAACTTGTGAAGTTTTCTTTTCGTCCCTTTTCAAACTCTCAAAATATGAAAAGGATTGAGTTATCTTGATCGTTAAACTTGTTAAAACATCAAAGAGTGACAAATTTGACGATCATGACAAGATCAAGTTTCACCTTCACTAGACTCATTAAAACATCACATAGCAATGGATTCACCCAAAGGGTGGAATTGTACAACAAGCATATATTATCCTCCTCAAGATTGATAAAAATAAAGAGGTATTGGTTAACAATGACTGGGGAAAATGGAAAAAGGGTTAAACCACTTTTGGTAGCAGGTCGCCCTTGAACATGACACTTTCACTTCATCACCATGACTATTTGGGTTGGGTTATTAGCTTGATGGTTATCGTTAGAGTCAGTTTGGTGAGTCCTCCGTCAGAGATCAAAACTCTTTATGCATTTCATTTTTAAGTGTCTCGGTCCATCCACCCAGCTGCATTCCCCTAAGGGCATGCCATAATTTGACGGAGAAGGTCATGCTAGTCATTCCCCATGTATGGCTCCTGTTGGCTCAGGGCTTTTGTCAATAATCACCAAATTCCATGACATTCAAGGTCTGGTCCTTTAAAGGAAAAAAGTCATTTTCGATGTTTAGGTCTAGGGATTCATCAATTTGGTCTTTAAACATATTCAATAAAGCCATGCAGGCCAGAGTGAGGCCCTTACACAGTTACGGTTCAGAGAGTTTCATCGTCATGTGGATAGAATTCAACTCTTCTTCAAAACTCTATTTTGAATAAAAGTCAAATAGTGTCATTTATGACAAAATTTTCAAAAACAAAATCATCAGCTGATACAGTCATGGTTTCTGTGGCCAAATGTCCTGTCATGCAATCCCTGCAAAGAGTGCCAAAAATTTCATCATTTGAGCTAAAATTTCAAAGGGAAAGTGAAAATTAGTGTGTTTTAAAGTCAATGAAAAAGTGTCAAAACACAACATTAGAAAAATGGGTTTTCGAGGAAGAAAAAATTTAACCCATCACTTCCAAAGCTTTATATACAATTTTTCATCAAAATCAAAGTCATTGTGCTAATCCAAGCCTTGGAGAAACGTTGCAAAGGGTGTGAGTGTGCATTGTGTAGGTTTGAGTGAGTTAGAGGCAGTTTCAAGGAGCGCGGCGCATATACTCAGGGGCGCGGCGCACACAGAGCCGACCCTATGTTCAAATTTTCAATGGGCGCGGTGCACTAGGTTTTGCATGTGCCGCACACAGACCAAGGGCCGAAACAGTGCCTAATCACCTCAAAATTTTTGTGAAGCCCATCAAAGTGAAAGGTAGGCTCTATGACAAGACTTGTTCATCAAATTTTATAAATGATATGGTGGTTTATAGAAATGTTTGAATGCAATCAAATTCATAAAATCAACCACAAGAAAGCACCGAAAACCATGATGGCTAGGGTTGCAAAAGTGTGTTGTTAGTGCCAAGATTCCATTCCACCCATCATTTTCCCATCACCTACCATTTTTTCCTATCCTCCCTTTCTCATTTTTCCTATTATCCCTACCCTAAAATACTACCAAACCCTCTCCCCTATCCCTCCACTCTTTGGTCAACATAACACCCAAACCCTACCTTGTCAAAACCCCAAACCCTACCCTATCAAAATACCCAAACCCCTTCCATATCCCTAAACAAAATTCTCCCCATAACCCCTATTCCCATTACATTACTCACGTCCTAATACTCCCTGTTTCATTGGCTCCCTCGGTGACATATATCACAAAGGCATCAAACTTCACACCATCATCAAAGGGAAGCCTAGGTACAATACGCACAACAGTCATGGCTTCAAAAAATTCATCAGAGTATGAGACGGAGACACAAAGTGACTCATCCTCAGAAGAGAAGGCTCCTAGGAGACATCACAAGAGTGGCAAACATGTCAGGGATAAGCCCACTACCTTCACTGAATTACAAGCATGCCCTCTTGCCATGTCATGTTTCCAGCACCTAGCATGTTTTGAATTTTGTCAAAGGGTGGCAAATGTTAGAGTTGATCATGAGTTGGCCCATTTATTTGTGCTTCACCTACATGGAGATCAGTCTATCTTGGCCAGGGTCACCTTCACATTGACACCCGAAACTATATCAATGGCAACAGGTATACCAAATGTTGGAGAACAGTGGCATAAGAAGAAGAAAGTGGATAGGCAACACTATGAGCCTTACATAAAGGCCAGATTCTTGAGTAAGCTCACAAGAGTTTTTCCCTTCAGATACTTGAAACATGAGTATGCTCCACTCATGAGATTGATCATGAAATACTTCAGCTGTGAGGGGAGGTCCTCTCGACTATATGCCTATCACATCAGGTTGCTCATGCACTTTACCAGAGTGAGGATGATGAACCTCCGGTTTTTCATATGTAGGAACATAGAGAGAATGAACACCTTCATGCTGCATAAGACCCCTTAGCTATAGCTTAACAGTGTGTATCACTTTTCTCTTATCCGGATTTTGGTAGATCATCAGTTGGGATTGCAGGGCATTGCGTGGGAGGACTTCATCTCCCGTAACTTCTTCATCACATCACAAGTACTATCAGAGCCAGAGCAGGAGATGGGTGGTCCTTCTCATCAGTATGAGAACCATGAGACCACTACCATGCCAGTTTTTATTACATATCATAGAGGCAGTAGGCACTTGTTTGCAGCAGCAAAGCGAGTGTTATCTCCACCCAGGGTGGAAGGGGCCTCGCTTCGGGTATCAAAAACATAGGTACTCGACAAGGGAAAGAATCCTGTGCATGATGAGGGGCCATCAGGTGAACATGAGACTGATGTCATCCTCATTCAGGATGATGAGGCAGAGGCAGAGAATTCCCGACTTAAGATGACCATTCAGGAGCTGAACACGGAGATCCAAGACTTGTCACTCAATGTGGAAAGGGCCAGACAGATCATCAAGTATATGGAGTAGAGGAACACGTAGCTTGAGGACCAGCATGCAATCGTGGAGCTACAAAGCATCCGTGAGAATCGACAAGCTGCTCAGCAAAGGAGGATCGAGCTCACTACCTTGGAGCAAGAGATCAACAATGACCGTGAGTCCTGGTTAGAACAGATCAATATCCACCTTGAGAGACTACTGGAGAAGGCCAACAGAGACAAAACCATACTGAGGAGGATGGCTTATCATTACAGAGCACAAAACATGAGTGCAAAGGCCCGGATAAGGAGCTTAAAGGCCAAATTTAGCAAAGCAACAAAAGAGGCAAAAGAGCAAGATCGACTTTGAATCTTAATTGAAGCTTTTGTGGCCCAACATAGTGCCTCTTAGAGAACCTCCAGCCCAAATTTCAAGAAATTTGGGACAATTTTGGTCACATGGAATTTTTTTGGTCACAAACACAGGTTTTTTCTCCCTCTGCATCGTGCCACTGGCGCGACGCGTAGGATTGGGAGCTCCAAATGGGAAATGCCTTGGATTTTTGGATTCAACATGAAAAATCATGACTACTGGCACTCGGGCAAGAAATTTTGGCATGATTTGAGTCTTCAGGAGGTCAAAAACACCCAAACAATGGCCTCATTGCCCCTATTTTGACACACAAGAAGTAGTCTTGGGAGAATGAAGATTTGGAGGGGTAAATGAACTCCCAATTCAAAAATTCCACTTGGGTTGGAAAGTAGACACGACAGGCTTTCCAACAAGCACACCTGGGCACATTTTTTACTCTTACAAGTGCCTCAAAACTGGACCCAAAGTGGCATGGCGCATATGGAAAATGACGCGGTGCATATAGGAAAAAAGGCCCAATTTGCCTCTATTTTGCGAAATTTCGATTCACGACTTTTCATAAGTGGGCCCTCTCATCTACACTTCACTTTTTCAGCACCAAAGGTGGCATTTAAAGTATTTTCACTCCATATGGGCTTCTATCAAAGTGGCAAAGGAAGGCAAACAGTCACCCAAGCCATTTGTCATGTTTGTGACGCTGCACCTGTAGCTGATGTTTGGCTCTCCACCTTCATTTTGTAATGATTTGAGTAACTCCCCAACCCTTGGGCATTCTATCTCTTCATGGCACATTCTATATATTGTATGCAAACTATTTGCAAAGGGTTGGTTGGCTTGTAACTTCTGGGAGACTGTGGGAAAGAAACTCTGTTTCTTCATTGTATATTTTTACAGAGGATTAATGAAAGGTAGTGGCTCTGTTTCATGAGATTCTTGTGGTTGTGAGTGTAGCAAATGTGTCTCTTATGTTTCATATGTATCTTTTTATGTTTCATAGTTCATTTCATATTCATTTCCAGTGAAATTTTCTAATTTAGACAAGGTAGAATTCAATTTTATTGCTCTACTTGTGGGAAAATTTCATGTTTAGCGTTCTTCCTCTGTTGAAAAAGATTCATATTTCCCATGCCCTTTTCACCCTCCTAAGCAATCTCTCCACACTGCTACTTCTCAAACTAAATTTCTGGACTCTCTGCCTATCTTGCCTCATGAAGTAATCTGTGCCTTTGTATTAAATTCTTTGTTCATTGTGGTCCATTGGTCCCATACCATCCTAGAAACATAGTCATTCATAAAAATCATTTCAACATATCCATATTCACTTACTAGCCTAAGATAAATATTCCACTGTAATTCATCTCAGGCCATTTCATTTATCTATTCACTGAGTGTGACTCGGAGAGAGCCCTCTCCTATTTTGGTAGGGATAGCTACCAGACTGAGCGTGGTTTGTGGTTACCCTAAATTTCGCCTTCCTTCAGCCTAAGGCAGATTTAGGTGCTAACATAGTGGCGACTCCATTGGGGACGAAATCAATCCCCTTGCTTCTTAATCATTCTAAGCTTCCAGATGATAAGTTTAGGATTTGATAGGATGAGTAAAGTTGGTTGTGTCCTTTGATTTTTCTCAATAGCACGCTGGCTTCTAGAAGATACACCAGAGCTAATCCAGATCCCGACCCTCCGAACATCTACAAAAATCCCAATTTGATTTCAAGAATTCGTTATCAAGAAAGCTTTATATCGCCCGTGTTCAAATCCCATTCATGCCAAAACATTTTTGAGTATATTGAAGAGCTAGAGTTTGATGAGAAGTTTGAATTATCGTTGTTCAAAACCAAATCTGAAAGGGCGGTTGACTCTACTGTCCACAATCCACAGTTTCTTGTAGACTTGGAGACGGAAAGGGCTAACCAGTTGATTGATAACTACATAGTATCTCAGCTTCAAACTACAATTGCTAGCCCCTTACAGACTATGCACACTCCTCCAACACCTCCGAGGACAAATCTGCCAAGAGTGATGGCTGCTCGTTTCGCACCTCTTGTCTTGCCTCAAGTTTTAGATGATATTCCCACTGATTACGAAAGCAAAACCCCATTTTTTTATGGCACCCCTAATGGCATTACTGCTCAGCAACATGTGGATAGAATGCCAGACTTCTATGAACTTCATGAGATCGATGCAGAGAATGTGGCAATGAGACATTTTGTACAGACATTTGCAGGTGAAGTGAGGAAATGGTTTACAGGTTTTCCGGCTGCACATATCGCTACCTTGGCCGACCTACAAAGACAATTTTTAAACAGTTGGGAAGTGAAAAATAACCCTCTTCAAATTATGGCCGAATATGAGTAAATCAAAAGAAACGTTGGCGAGTTGGTCCAAGATTATTGCATTAGATTCAATTCACTTTATAACGAAATTCCAGATCATCTAAGGCCACCTGTGGGACTAGCCATGGTGAAGTTCCCAGATGGTTTTGATGCTAACATGGCTTATCAATTGAGAGAAAGAGAACCGGCCACAATGGAATACATGTAGAAGATAGCGGTCAGCGTTGAAGAAAATCTGTTGACCAAGAGAGCTAGAGCAAAGGTAGAGAAGAAGGTCACTGCAAAGGAAGAATCTTCCTCAGTAGATCAGCTACTTCGGAAGGTAGAGAAGATGCTTGAAAGAGTGAAACTTGACAAACCGGAGCCACAAGTTAGAAATCCTAACTTTCGTGGGCAGCAACAACCACAATATAGAATAAGATAGAGAGATCAATGAGCCCAAGAGCAGACTGCACAACAACCAGTACAGACAACTTTGCAGCAAAATTTTGTGCATGGACCGGAATCAGATGAAGACGGGAACGTAATAGTTGAAGAAAATAACCTCTTTACTCCTAACAATTTGCCTATTTATCTCACTGAGGATGAAGAGTATGCAGAGAGTTCAGCGGTACACAAAGACGTAGATTTCATTCTAACAAATGACATCGTCTTGGAGGAAGAATCCGATGAATACCAAAGAGGCTATATGAATGCTTTGTCTGCCCAATAGCAGCGATATTCCCTTAGAAACAGAGATGTGCCAGTCAAAACAATTTAGAAAAGGATGGAGGTTGAGGCATCAAAGAATGATTCAGCAGTTACAAAAAGGAAAGGAAAGGAGGTGGTTGATTCGGAGAGCAGCAAGTCACCATCAACAGAACCATCACATCAGCAAATTGCAAGAAAAGGAAAGGAAAGGAAAGAAATCCCAGTCAAAGAGGTAGAAAAGATTCCCGCTTTTAATTTGGAAAATTATATTTCTAAATTAAAGTTACCTATCCCCTTGACCGAAATAATGAAGAGCAGAAGTTATAGAGGACAAGTATCTAAAATGTTGAATTTGGACCCAATGTCCGACATGGTGAATGTCGAAGATGATCAACCTGAAATGATTTTTGGGCCAGCATCGAATGGTGAGTCTCCTGATAGTGATGTGCCACCATTTTATATCAGTTTAAGATTGCATGATTTTGTGTTACATAATGCCATGTTCGATTCCGGAGCTTCTCACAATATCATGCCCAAGGAAATCATGGATAAGCTTGGTCTGGACATCACTCGGCAATATCATATGATCCCTATTCGTTTGATTCCAGCAGAGTAAGATGTATAGGTCTCATCAAATACTTGGTTGTGAATTTGGATCAGCTCCCAATGAAGAATGTTTTGATGGATGTTGTGGTAGCAGATATTCCTCCAAGGTTTGGCATGCTTCTTTCCAGGTCTTGGGTAGCGAAACAGAAAGGGACACTATAGCTAGATTTCTCCTATCCAACAATTCTTGTGTTTGGAAAAATGAGGAAATTGTATCGGGAACAAAAAATTCATGATCACAAGCAAGGAGAAACCAAGAAATCATCCAATTAACTATGTACATACAGATTTAGAGTTTTTTGTTTTGTATTTAGATAGTTTCAGTGATATAGATAGTCAGTTAGTAGAAGTAGATGATATTATGGAAATAACAGAAAATTTTAGAGAAGTTTTGAAGAAAGAAGGACAAGAACAACAAAACACCATTTGGTAATCAGCTGAAAATAATGGACAACAAGTAGACAAAGTACAACAAACAGATTTCCAGCACTTGCAAGAGGAAGAAGAAGGTTTGCAGACCATGGATTTCAATAGAGCAGTGGGAAATGATGGTGCTGGAATTGGAATTTGGGTACACAGTCCTTTCCCTTCCCCGAACAAAGTCCCTAGTAACGTGTGGGAATGCTCTTACAAGTTGGCTTTTGAGTGTTCAAATAATGAAGCTGAGTATGAAGCTCTGATTACTGGCCTAAAGATTCTAAGAAAGCTGAATGCTAAGAGGATTTCAGTATATGGCGACTTCGAATTGGTTATCAACCAGGTCAGAGGCGAATATCAAGAAAAGCATCCTAGGATGCGGGCTTACCGTAATGCAGTCCTAGACATTTTAAAATTATTTTCAGAATACACCTTGACATGTGTGCCTCGTATACAAAATAGTATTACTGATGCTCTTACTAAGGCAAAGAGTAGTTTGAATATCCCAATGAACTCTAGCAACAAATTCGAAATCCATGTCAAGCATCATGCAGCCGTTCCAGACAATTAGAGATATTGGCAAGTGTTCCAATATGATGAGGAGATTGATGATTTTTTGCAAAACAAAGGCAAGTTCAAAGATACCTCAATTGATGAATAAAAGGATGATGGTAAAGGTAATGGTACAGATGAGGTTCATATCAATGAAATGTATGTGTTCTAGCTGAAGAATAACGTTATTCCTAAAGGCTTGATACCTCTAGAAGAACTCTTTGATCAAGATGATGTAGCCCGCAAACCAACATTGCAGCCAACAGAGAAGGGTGTGGAAGAGGTCAACATCAGAACAACTGCTAATCCTAAATTGGTAAAATTGTCCAAAGCATTGCCACCAAAGATCAAGGACAAATATATCAGTTTGATGTCTTCATTTGCAGATGTGTTTTCTTGGGACTATTCCAACTTAAAGACATATGATACTAATATAATTCAGCACACTATACCCATCAAGCCCAATCAAAAACTATTTAGACAGAAGTTGAGAAGGCTAAATCCAAAGTTGCTGCCATCTATTGAAAAGGAGATAAACATGTTGTACAAATCAGGGATCATTGTGCCCATCAGATTTTTAGATTGGATCTCCAACTTGGTGCCTGTACGGAAGAAGACAGGTGAGATTCGCTTATGCATTGATTTCAGAAATCTAAACAAAGTTTCATTCAAAGACAACTATCCACTGCCCAAAATGGACCATATACTTTAGCAAGTAGTGGGAGCATCTCGTATGTCACTGTTTGATGGTTATTCCAGATATAACCAAGTTTTTGTCCATGAAGATGACTGAGACAAGACAACGTTCACCACTCCATGGGGAACCTTTCATTACGTTAAAATGCCTTTTGGTTTGAAGAATGTGGGTTCCACATTTCAGTGTGCAATGGACTTGGATTTTGAAAATGAGAAGGATGTCTTTTTGGTGGTGTATCTGGATGATTTGATGGTGTTTTCCAAATATGATGAAGAGCACATGTACCATCTTAAAATTGTCTTCCAAAAGTGCAGAAAATATGGCTTGTCGCTGAATCCAAAGAAGAGCTTGTGCACCATGGAGGAAGGAAAACTACTCGAGCACATCATCTCAAAAGATGGCATTTGTATTGACCCAACACGTGTGCAAGCAATTCAGCAAATCGATCTGCCCCGGAATAAAAAAGAGATACAATCGTTCAATGGTAAGATGAATTTTCTACGCTGCTTTGTACCGAATCTTGTTGAACACCTAAGGGAGATGAAAAACCTGCTTAAAAAGCATAGCCAAGAGAAATGGACGGAGGAGGCTATAAAATATTTCAATTTGGCCAAATTGGCTCTTTCCTCAGCTCTAGTTCTAGTCAGCCCGGACTACACTCAGGATTTCATATTGTTTTCATTTTCTTCAGAGCATACTATGGCAGCGGTGTTATTGTAGAAAAGAGAGGATCACAAAAGAACCATCACATTCTTCAGTAGAGCTATAAGAGATGCAGCCTTAAAGTACAACATCATTGAGAAGCAAGTCCTTGCACTTGTGAAGGCATTGAAAGATTTCCGGGTGTATATTCTACATTCCCACATTCCAGCCTATGTTCCTAATGCTGCTGTAAAAGATGTTTTAGTGCAGACCGATCCAGAAGGAAGAAGAGGCAAGTGGATTGCAGCCTTGCTGGAATATGATGTGGAAATAAAGCCCACAAAGCTAGTGAAAGGACAGGGATTAGGAAGTTAATGGCTGAATCAAACTTGCATGCCTTGGACATAAATCTGATTGCTGCTATGTCCAATGAGAATGAGCAAGAATCGTCAATTCAGGTATCTGAAATGTTTTCTCTTTCTCCATGGTATTCAGATACCATATATGTGCTTAAAAATTTGTCGCCACCGGCCAGCATGACTAGAAACAAAGCGAGAAGACTCAAGTTGAAGGCTGCCAAGTTTTGCATTCTTAATTCTACACTATATTGGAAAGATCTCGATGGTGTTTTTTTAAATTGTTTGGTGGAAAAGGAAGCAAAGAAAGTCATTGAGGACTACCACCAAGGATACTGTGGTGGTCACCTTTTTTGGAAGTCAACAACAAATAAAATTCTGAGAGCGGGGTACTAATGGCTGACATTGTTTGCTGATGTATATAAGATGGTCAAGCACTGTCATAAGTGTTAGATCTTCGAAGGAAAGCAGAAGTTACAGCCGTTACCACTCAAGCCCATTGAGGTGAGTGCCCCTTTCCAACAAAGGGGATTGGATTTCATTGGTGAAATTCATCTCGCTTCTTCCGGATAGCATAGATGGATCCTCATAGCCACAGATTATTTCACGAAATGGATTGAGGAAATTCCCACCAGACAAGCTACATATGCAGTAATCATTTCATTCCTTGAAAATAACATCTTGTCTCACTTTGGTTGCCTGAATAAGCTAATCACTGATAATGCAACAACTTTCAAATAAAAGAGGATGGTAGAGTTTTGTCCTAAATATCACATCATTTTGGGTCACTCAACTGCCTATCATCTGCAAGGAAATGGATTGGCAGAATCTTCGAACAAATCATTGGTCAACATAATCAAGAAGCTGTTGGAAATAAATAAGAAGAGCTAGCATAAGAGGTTGGTGAATGCACTTTGGGTAGATCAGGTTAGTCAGAAGAAATCCATAGGTACATCACCTTTCGAGCTTGTTTATGGAGTTGATACTGTATTTCCTACCTCTCTCACTACCCCGGTAGTCAAACTTCTTCAGGAGGCTGGCAATGAAGAAGATCCCATGCAGAGAAGGTTGAATCAAATGGTCCACTTGCAGTAGACCAGAGAAGAATCTTTCAAGAACACATCCAAATTGCAGGAGAAAATCAAGAAACTTTATGACAGAAAGGCAAAGGTGGACAAATTTTAGGTGGATGATGTGGTGCTGAAGTGGGATGCAAGGAATGAGGAGAAAGGCAAGCACGACAAGTTCGAGAACCTCTGGAAAGGTCCTTCCAAGATTGCAGCATATCGGGGGAAGAATGCCTTTATTCTGAAGGAAATGAACGAGGAAGATTCTATAGGAGGGCTGATCAATGGTTGGCTACACAAGCGGTACCATTTCTAAGTTGTTAACACTGCTTCCACTGTCACTGTAAATACCATTTTATTTCAGTTTTGTTAGAGTTGGTCAAGTCAGCCTTTGAGTCATTTCAATGTCAAATTTGAGTCAATTTTATTTTGTCATTTCAGTTTCATAAATGAGTCAGAGTCCTGTGTTATTTGTCAAAATGATGACTCCATAGCCCAATGAATGAAGGCACTATCTAGCTCTTCCAGAGATATGCTATTCTTGGCACCTCCAAGGAGCTACCATCCCCGATTGGAGCCAATGTTAGATTCGGTCTGGTCAGTCCTCCGCCAAAGATCAAAACTCTTTATGCATTTCATTTTTAAGTGTCCCGCTCCATCCACCCAGCTACATTACGCTAAGGGCATGCCATAATCTGATGGAGAAGGTCATGTTAGTCATTCCCCCTCATGTTTGGCTCCTACTGGCTCAGGTCTTTTGTCGATAATGACCAAAGTCCATGACAGTCAAGGTCTGGTCCTTTAAAGGACCAAAGTCATTTTTGATGTTTAGGTCTAGGGATTCATCAATTTGGTCTTTAAACATATTAAAACCATGCACGCCAAAGTGAGGCCCTTACACAGTTATGGTTCAGAGAGTTTCATCATCATGTGGATAGAATTCGACTCTTCTTGAAAACTCTGTTTTGAAGAAGAGTAAAAAAGTGTCATTTATTACAAAATTTTCAAAAAACAATCGTCAGTTGATTTCTTCAGATACAGTCATGGTTTTTGTAGCCAAATTTCCTATCATGCAATCCATACAAAGAGTGCCAAAAATTTCATCATTTGAGCTAAAATTTCAAAGGGAAAGTGAAAATCAGTGTGTTTTAAAGTCAGTGAAAAAGTGTCAAAACACAACATTAGAAAAATGGGTTTTCGAGGAAGAAAAAATTTAACCCATCACTTCCAAAGCTTTATATACAAGTTTTCATCAAAATCAAAGTCATTGTGCTAATCCAAGCCTTGGAGAAACGTTGCAAAGGGTGTGAGTGTGCAGCGTGCAGGTTTGAGTGAGTTGGAGGCAGTTTCAAGGAGCGTGGCACATATACTCAGGGGCGCGACGCACACAGAGGGCGCAGTGCACATAGAGCTTTCCCTACGTTCAAATTTTCAATGGGTGCGGCGTACACCCAGAGTGTGGCACACTGGGTTTTGCACATGGCGCACATAGACCAAGGGCCGAAACAATGCCAAATCACCTCAAACTTTTTGTGAAGCCCATCAATGTGAAAGGTAGGCTCTATGAGAAGACTTGTTCATCAAATTTTATAAATGATATGGTGGTTTATAGCAATGTTTGAATGCAACCAAATTCATAAAATAAACCACAAGAAAGCACCAAAAACCATGATGGCTAGGGTTGAAAAAGTGTGTTGTTAGTGCCAAGGTTCCTTTCCACCCATCATTTTCCCCTCACCTACCAGTTTTTCCTATCCTCCCTTTCTCATTTTTCCTATTATCCCTACCCTAAAATACTACCAAACCCTCTCCCCTATCCCTCCACTCTTTGTTCAACATAACACCCCAAACCCTACCTTGTCAAAACCCCAAACTCTACCCTATCAAAATACCCAAACCCCTTCCATATCCCTAAACAAACTTCTCCCCATAACCCCTATTCCCATTACATTACTCCTGTCCTAATACTCCCTGTTTCATTGTTCCCCTTGCTGACAGATATCAAAAAGGCACCCAGCTTCACACCATCATCAAAGGGAAGCCTAGGTACAATACACACAACAGTCATGGCTTCAAAACATTCATCAGAGTATGAGATGGAGACACAAAGTGACTCATCCTCAGAAGAGCAGCCTCCTAGGAGACATCACAAGAGTAGAAAACATGTCAGGGATGAGCCCACTACCATCACTGAATTACAAGCATGCCCTCTTGCCATGTCATGTTTCCAGCACCTAATATGTTTTGAATTTTTTCAAAGGGTGGCAAATGTTAAAGTTAATCATGAGTTGGCCCATATATTTGTGCTTCACCTACATGGAGGTCAGTCTATCTTGGCCCGGGTCACCTTCACATTGACACCCGAAACTATATTAGTGGCAATAGGTATACCAAATGTTGGAGAACAATGGCATAAGAAGAAGAAGGTGGATAGGCAACACTATGAGCCTTACATCAAGTCCAGATTCTTGAGTTAGCTCACAAGAGTCTTTCTCTTCAGATACTTGAAAGATGAGTATGCTCCACTCATAAGATTGCTCATGAAATACTTCAGCTGTGAGGGGAGGTTCTCTCAACTATATGACTATCATATCAGGTTGCTCATGCACTTTACCGGAGTGAGGATGATGAACCTCTCGTTTTTCATATGCAGGAACATAGAGAGGATAATCACCTTCATGCTGCATAAGACCCCTCAGCAGCAACTTAACAGTGTGTATCACTTTTCTCTTATCCAGATTTTGGTAGATCATCAGTTGGGATTGCAGGGCATTGCGTGGGAGCAATTCATCTCCCGTGACTTCTTCAGCACATCACAAGTACTATAAGAGCCAGAGCAGGAGATAGGTGGTCCTTCTCATCAGTATCAGCACCATGAGACCACTACCATGCCAGTTTTTGTTACATACCAGAGAGGCAGTAGGCACTTGTTTCCAGCAGCAAAGCGAGAGTTATCTCCACCTAGGGTGGAAGGGTCCTCGCTTCTGGCATCAACGAGATAGGTACTAGACAAGGGTAAGAAGCCTGTGCATGATGAGGTGCCATCAGGTGAATAGGAGACTGATGTCATCCTCATTCAGGATGATGATGCAGAGGCAGAGAATGCCCAACGTAGGATGACCATTTAGGAGCACAACACGGAGATCCAAGAATTATCACTCAATGTGGAAAGGGCCAGACAGATCATCAGGTATCTGGAGTAGAGGAACAAGTAGCTTGAGGACCAACATGCAATCATGGAGTTGCAAAGCATCCGTGAGAATCGAAAATCTACCTAGCAAAGGAGGATTGAGCTCACTACCTTGGAGCAAGAGATCAACAAAGACCATGAGTCCTGGTTAGAATAGATCAATATCCACCTGGAGAGACTACTGGAGAAGGCCAATAGAGACAAAACCATACTGAGGAGGATGGCTTGTCATTACAGGGCACATAACATGATTGTAAAGGCCCAGAAAAGGAGCTTGAAGGCCAAATTGAGCAGAGAAATTGTTGGATACCTATACCAATAGGTTTCATATTTCATGATTGGCAAATACAAGTGCCATATATGCTCCACTTTGCTGCTACAAAGGTTCCATATTTGCAAGAAAAGACAAGGTGTGTATATGCCTCCATATTCACAAAAGTTTTATGGATGACCCAACAGTCTAATCTGGATCATGCCATGTTTTCAATTTATGTTGTAGAATAGAGAAAGAAATCTGTCCAAACTGTTTAATCTTGGCAGATCAGTAACTAGGTAGAGAAACTAAGGTTCCCAACTGCTTAATCTGGGGCCTTGGAAGGAATAAGGGTAGTATTAGATAGGAAATGAAGCAAAAAAGCCAATGTAAAAGAAAAGGCACACAAAGGGTTTGCAAGTCCAAGTGCACCCTCCAAGAAGAAAAAAAAAATGTTAGGCAAATTAGTGGGGTAGGTAGATGGGGTTGTAGAAGTGGTGTTTCTTCCAAGATCAACTTTGCTAACCATGTACAAGCAAAGTAACACAGTGGAGCATGACTAACTTCCTTCCTTTTTCATTTGTATATCACTCATTACTAACACCCCTTCTCAAGGTGTGTACATAAGAGAAACTTAAGGCTTTGTGATGGTTCTTATGGCCTTTAAAAGCCACATTTCTTGTGCAAAAGACTTTTCATTTTCATCTACTTTTTACACTAAGTTGTTTTCAAGAAAACTTGGTCGTACTGATCCTCATCCATATTTTCCCCCCACATCAACAGCTAACTCTATTATTTAGCTCCCTATACTTCATTTTCCCTATTATTATAACACCATGGTGTATAAACCCCACAGACTGTATAAATATCCCCTCCTTGGCACTATAGCCATAATTTCCACTCCCTGGGAATTGAATTAACATCTGGTTAAGGTCAAGAACCCATGTTTAACCCCTTTTCTCCATCTGAACCCATCCCCCTACCCAAGTCTCCATTTTTTCCTGAAAACCCTTAAGAAAAAAACCCTTTTTGACCCCCTTATACCATTAAAGGGCAGAAATATCATGAAAACATACCTTCCCCGCCTTATCCTAAGGTCGGGAGCCAATTTGCGCCTTTTCATATAATTTCATCAAAAACCCCCTTTTCCTAAAGTTTTGCCCCCATATGCCTCGTATAAAAATTTGCATGAAATACTTTGGTTTTTACCGTTTCCTAATGTTGGCGGGCAAATTTGATATTAATAAAGAAAACCATCCAAAACCTTTGAAAATCATTCATAAAGTGGA
The DNA here is from genome assembly GCA_000404065.3 of Pinus taeda. Taxonomy (NCBI): domain Eukaryota; kingdom Viridiplantae; phylum Streptophyta; class Pinopsida; order Pinales; family Pinaceae; genus Pinus; species Pinus taeda. Next base: position 165,365 of record APFE031058904.1, read on the forward strand.
GGGTCCCACTGGGTGCGCCTGCCAAGAAATATTATTTTATAACCCGCCCACTCACTATTATCATCCGTGCAATTGATCGCCCCGATGACCACCCGATCGCGGCCTTGCCAGATCTACGGTCAACAGCAATTTCGGAGGGGCCCGACGTCCGACCGTTAACAAAGATTGAATTTATTTGCCATCCAGGTTCATTACCCGACAGCCGTCCAATCATGCGCCCGCAGATCAACGGCTCTTATGAATTTCGGAAGGCCCCCGACGTCCGACAGATACCTTCCGATATTTGTCAGACGCTTGCGTCACGCGGGGACACGCGTCGCGGCCAAACTCCGTCGGAGCCCCCTCTGACAGATTCCTTGCCATGCAGGAGGGGGCCCGATATGGCGACACCTGTCCTTACCACGTCCCCTCCTTGCTGTTACCCACGTCATTGCCACAACCGCGCACCCCGTCCCCCATTCGCCAACCTGGCCGCCACCTCATCGTCCCCGTGGACTGGTCTCAGGCCGCCACGTCACTCGATGACGTCCTGCTGATGTCATCCAACCCGGACCCACATGCTGACGTCATGCTGAAGTCACTCAAAAAAACGTGCCAATAAAGCAAAAATGCCACATTTTACGGTTTTTTCGCGTTTTTGTTATTTTCTGTGAAAAAGACCTCTGCGCTGTCTGCATGCACACCACGACGAACACTCTACCAGCCAACTTCCGACCATCCGCAGAAGCTCAAAGCGCCAACCCAACTGCTATTTTGTCCCGAGCTACTGGTTAAATAGGTGCTTTCTCTGCCAAATCCTCAAACAAGAGCAATTGCTTCATCCTCTTCAACACAACAAGAGGCAGTACAAACTACTAATCAAGGGTAGGGCAAGGGAAAGGATAAAGTGATGGAACAACCAGAGGGCCAACAGGGCCAACAACAATAGGCCCAACAGGGCCATCAACAGCAGCCCCAGCAGGAACAACAGTAAGCAGACCAACAGGGTCAGGACAAGCAGAAAGGAGAGGCCCAAATATCTACCTAAGAAAAGACAACAACTATGGTGCCTCCTAGACAGGATTCTAGGGTAGACTCCTCCATCCTCCAAACCCCTCAAAGGGAGGATATTAGCAGGAAAAGAGAGAGGGAAACCCCCCTCACTGAAACATCAGATAAGCGGCAAAGGCTAAATCCCTTCTCAGAGGAGGAGATGCAAAGTATGGAGACTTCTGCCAGCTCCCTGCAGCAGGAGCAAGATAAGGCAGCACTAGGAGAGGTGAGCTCCTCAGGGCAACAACAGAGCACATCTGCAGCTATAAAAGAATAGTTTAAAGAGGCCAAACGAAGGAGTGAGCCACTAAAAATTCGGCTCTACAATCACCTGTTAAATATGGCTCCAGCAAATCAGCAAAGGCTCATGTCTGCATTTGATGTGCAGGAAGGCAAGATGACCATGAGCCACTTTACTCCGACGGTGCAACAACCACAAACAGCTGCAGACTATATCAGGACTAATTTGGAAGTCTTGTCGAAAGACATCCACCCCATAGATCAGATCGAGCTTCACAAACAGACGGGTGAGATGGTCTATGCCACTCTGGCATACAAGATCTTGATTAATTATAGGCTGCAGAATAACCTAAACAACACTGCAGCACAGCTTGAATTGGAGAAGGCATCCTCCCAAGCTAAAGATAACAGAATCAAGGCACTAGAAGAAATAATCATAGAGTTTGGGGATGACCCCAATGATGTTAAGGCTATACAACAAGTCCTTAAGCTGAGGGATGCAGACATGGCTGCAATAAAGAAAAAATTGAAGATCCCCCCAACTCTCCACCCACAGACAGATGAGGTTGCCCAGCAGAGGCAAGAAAAAGATGCAACTTCTTTGTTGATGGCATTATACAAGGAGCTGATAGAAACACAGGAAAAGCTGCAAGATATAGAGACTACATTGGAAGCAGTATTACAGAGGAGGGAGGCAGGGCAATCTTCAAAGCCACCTACAGAAGCAATAAACCTTGAGGAAACCCCTCAAGATACTGTCCCTCCAAAACAATAGGCTCAGCTGGATGCTCCAGGCACCACAGCACCAACCACCTCAGCACCAACAACAGAGCAGGCTGAGAGCCTGGACATGTAGAAGTTGAGGCAAGAAATACAGGTATTGGAAGCTCAGATGTCAGAGCTCAGCCAAGCCCAGGACAGCCTAGCAAAGATAAATGAAAAATATGACAAATCTAAGCAAAATGTGGCTGAGAGGGAAAGAGAAGTGAAATCTCTGAAGAAGAGAATTGCAGAGCTAGAAAAGGAGCTCAGTTTTGATAAAGTTACAGCAGAGCTCAAGAAAGTTATCTGGACCACCATTGGACAATCAATAACCAACCAATGGGAGTATATTGAGGCCATATATGAGCAGGTGGCACTCATTAGTAGAGCAAGAAAAGAATTGCAGAGAGCAAGGGCATCTCTAGGCAATATGCCTGAGATTGCCCCCAAGATGATAGAAGTGCTCAATTACAGGACAAGTTCCCAGCTGGTGAGAATGGGAATTGGAAACAGGACTGAAACAATCTCTTTAATCAAAGAGTCCTGACAATTGAAGAACCTAATTCAGACCCTGGACAGAAGGAATCCAGGATATGCAAGCTGACATCAATAAATTTCAAATAGGTTCATGGCTTTGCAGGAAAGAGGGCTCCCCAGCTTATTAGAATCAGGAAAATTACTCTCGCATGACAATTATGTCAAGAGAGTAAGCAGTTTTGCAGCATTCAGCTTGCTGAGGCACCAAGTACATCTTCAGGAGCAGGCCCAGTAACAGGGTAAATTCTTTTTGAAAGATTAGATAATTTGTTTTTTATTAGAAATGAAGTCACACACTTATTTGATGAGCCCCCTCACTTCTATAAATATACAGAGGATGATGAGACCTTGGGGTCAATTTTGAAACATCAGCTGCCTCCTCCAGACACATGGCAGGATTTAATAGGATTGCTTTTGAATCAAAGTTAAGTAATCACATCTCTCTCTTCAGCAAAAGGTTTGTATTACATACACAGCTGGACAAAAGATACATCAGCAACTATGAAGACGCTGAGCCAACTCAGCATAGGTACTCGGCCGCAACAACAGCATCAGCAAGCACAGGTGGCAGGGCCAAGAAGACACAGAAAAGTAACAGCTGCACAGCACATCATTCAGCAGTTATGATAAAGCCGCTCAACCGACTCCGCAAACCCCAAAGGTCAAAAATTACTCTGACGGGAGTTAAGAGCTTTTATAACTCATTTAAGACTGTAACTACTTCTCATCTACAGGCCATGTACGAGTGTAAGAAGATATTTTCTTCTCAGATGACTTAATGCCTGAGATATTTTTGTATCAGACTTCTATATATTCCCCCTCGCATTTGTTAGCAAGGGTTGGACTCCAGATGTAAGAAATCTCTTGATACTTCTTCTGTTATTCTGATGTTGTAAATTCTCAGACAGCTAATACAAAGAATGATGGGATTTCTCCAAGCATTGTGTCTCTTGATCTCTTGATGGTGTATGGCTCAAACTTGCAGGATTCCTGTGTATTCCATGGCTCAATAAGTTATCTCATTACTCTCTGTTACATATATGTTTGTTATACTTTCATATATCGTTCAAAGCTCTCCATGTATTCAATATCTAAATAGCCAGGAAAAAGAATAGTCTCAGGATTTAATCTTTGATTACCCTGAGCTCAATCCTAGCTGTTTCATATGTTTTTCCTCAGTTAAGGTATTTAAAGAGTAATTCTTCAGTGCTACCTTTAATACTATATCATCACAGTGCTCTATTATTTCAGGAATTCAAGTGATTGCTCCTAAATAATAGACCTCCTTCACACTACACAGCTTAGTAAAGAATCCTTAATTGCCCTTTGCTAGTTGTTTTCCATCCCACCCTCACAATCTACAGTTTGTTTTATGAAATACACACAGGCCCTGTAATTCCAGCTGCACTTAAGCCAGGATCTCAAGGAAACAACAACCAAAGACCCCATTTCCCAATGGATTAGTTTTACCTGCAGACAGACTCTAAAACTATCAGAAGCATCCTCCCAACCAAACATAAAAAACAATCAAACATTCACTTCATAACTAGCCTGAAATTTCACTAAAACAGTGACAAACCTTACAGAGAGAGCCCTCTCTGATTACAGCTGGGCTAGAAGCTGTAGTCCAAAGATTGGTTAGTGGTTACCCCGACCGTATTCCCTTGGGAGTCATAGGAAACAACCTCGGTGTTAACATAAATGGTGACTCCACTGGGGAACTTTCAGGATCTAGAAATGACTGTATATCTGCCAGGGATTGCACTCAAAGTCTGAATATCAGCCAAGAAACTTTCAAAACTACTCTCATACAAACATCTGCAGCCTCAAGGAAGAGCTTACTCGGATATCCTTTATACCCAATACAGATACACAGGATCCTTTCAACCTCCTGACCGGTCCTTGCTATACAAAGCTTTCACAAAACCCAAAAGGACTAGCTCAGAAGCTAGCTCCCAAGAAGAATCTTCGGTACAGTAGGGTTAATCCTGACCCTAACCCTCCTTCTATCTTCCAAAATCCCAATACAATCCCCAAATTAGTTAGGAATCAGCAAAAACAAGATAAACTTGCTTACCTTAGTCCACAGCCTGATCATCCTAACCCAATCTCCACTCCAATCAAAGTCCTATTCCGTTCTACCCCTAATTCCCCTAGTTCCCCATCAACATCTCAAAGTTCCCCACCAATTCCTTCTTCTCCTACACATGTTCTCTTGTCCAACACTGTTAAACCCTCTGTACCTGTTACCCCTGTGGTACCTATTATTCCTGTTGTCCCAGTTGCCTTTATAAACCCCCAAAATCTAGTGAATATGGCCAGATATGCACCTCTGCAACTACCTGCCAATCCTGTGGCCTTACCTCAAGATTATCAGGCCAAAATCTCATATTTTGACTCCATTGGCCCTTATTCAGCCATTCAGCATGCCAAGAGAATGCAAGATCATTTTGAAAATTATGAGATAGATGATGACACTGTGAGGATGAGAATATTTGTCCAAAGCCTAACGGGGGATGTGCGAACTTGGTTCAGATCACTTCCTGCTAACTCCATCAATACTCCTGACGACCTTTACCAATCCTTCACAAATAGATGGGAGAAAAAGAAGGACCCTCTACATATACTTGGTGAATATGACATGATTAAAAGAGGTCCTCAAGAGACAGTTTTGGAATACTGTGCTAGGTTTAATAATGTATATAATGCAATACCTCAAAACCTAAGACCTCCCCCGGATTTGGCCTTATATAAATTCCCAGATGGATTTGACCCAGACATGGCCTACCAACTAAAAGAAAGAGCTCCTCAAACCCTTGAAGAAGCTCAGAAGGTTGTTGTAACTGTTGAGGCAAACCTGATTGCTAAGAGGAACAGGGCTAAAATAGAAAAGAGAGTTGCCTTTAAGGAGGAGCCCTCAGCCTTAGACCAAAAATTGGATGCAATAATTTCTGGTATGAAGAGGTTGGGTGACAGGGTAGAGTTTGTGGAAAGAAAGTATTCATGGGAAGACCACCAAATAATCCTAACAGGAATCCAAACTTTAGAAGGAACCAAAATCCTAGTGGGAGCAAAGTCAACAATGATCCTGAAATAAGGCCTCCATTTCAAGAAAACTATGCTGAAACATCCACATCAGAAGAACAAGCAGAGGACACTCATATCCACCTAATGGGTCTTGATGATGAGTACCATGTCTTCCTAAGTCAAGAAGATCATGAAGAAGAAGACAGTAAGTCGTTCCAAACAAAGTCAGGGGAATCATTTGATTTCAAACAAGGCTATGACACAGCTGTCTATGAAGTCCATAAACAGTACAAACTAAGAAGTAGGATTGTAAACGTAACACAACCTGAGAAAACCAAAGATAAACTACAGCCCAAAAGTGCCATAGTAACTAAACCAATGAATACAACTGATTCACTCACCAAAGAAATAACTATTGAAGATATCACTGAACAAACACCAAACTCACCAGCCACATCATTGGAACATTCTAAACCAAGCAAAGGGCCTCAAGAGGTAATGAACAAACATAAGCCCCAAAATCAAGAGGAAACCTTACCAAATAAATAAAGGGGGCTCACCCATAGCAATAAAACACAAACTGAGAAACCCTTTGACTTGGAAACCGAAATCGGAAAACTAAAAGTAGCCATCCCTCTGGCAGAGTTAGCCAAAAATGACATTTATAAACAACAGATTGAGAGATCTCTCCAACTCACTCAAAACAAAAACAATGTTAATGTGGACAATTTCAATGTGTTAGATGACACCCCTGAATTACTGTTTGGCCCTGAGGTTGATGGAAAAATAGCAGGCTCAGGGATCCTACTTTTTTATGTCAGCTTGCATGTACATGACAAGATATTACACAACGCAATGTTTGACTCAGGTGCATCTCATAACTTGATGCCAAAATCTGTAATGGAAAGGCTGAATTTGGATATAACTAGACCATATAAGGACCTCTTCTCATTTGATTCCAGCCAGGTCAAGTGTCTAGGCTTGATAAAAGACATGTGTATCCTTAGTCCAATATCCAAACAAAACAATCTTGATGGACGTCGTTGTTGCTAATATTCCACCCAAATATGGGATGTTACTGTCAAGGTCATGGGGAGCTAAACTTCAAGGGTCTCTCTAATTAGACATGTCTTATGCTACCGTCACAGTCTTTGGTCAATCCAAGAGATTGTACAGAGAGTCTTTGATGAAATATATGGTCAGTAGTACAGAAAAGCCTCAAAACTTTCCCATATATGTTGTCCATTCGGACATAGACTCATATATCCTCTTCAATGACAATATAGGCAGCAACAACAATGAAGAAGCTCAGATAACTAAAACAAATCAACCTGCTGAACAAAGAGATCCTAATATACAAACACTGGTTGAATCAAACAATGCAAATATTCAAGATTACAAAGCAAATGATAATGAAACAAGGATACCTGAACAGAATCAAAATTCAAATAAACAAACTGCTCCTCAAGAAGCCAAAACAATCCCACCAGATGAGAAGGATGCCTTGGAAATTAAACCAAAAAAACAGCCCATACTCCAACTCACAAGTCCAGGCCACAGAGACAACATTCAAAACCCCCTGAAAGAGGGAACTCTATGGTTCCTAGAATTTGATGGGTCAGTTAACAAATTAGGGGCAGGAGCAGGAGTGTGGGTGCATAACAAACAGAATAGCCATGCATAGGGTAGAGCCTACAGACTAAACTTCAGATGTACCAACAACATGGCTGAATATGAGGCCCTCCTACTAGGCCTCAATTTGGTACAATCCCTACAAGCTACTAGAGTATCAATCCTCGGGGATTCAAACTTAGTTATCCAACAGGTCAAAGGCAATTTTGTTACCAATGATAAAAGACTCAGGTCTTACAGATCTGTTGCTACTGAGCTACTAAAGTCTCTTACTGAGTTCCAGATTACCAAAGTTCCTAGGGCTCAGAACCTTCATGCTCATAGTCTAGCCATGTTTGCAAGTACTTGCAAGCTACCTTTTGACCCCCATCACTGTTTTATAGCTGAAGTAAAACACAGACCATCAGTCCCAAACAACATAAAGGACTGGCGGGTATTTGACAATGATACACAAATCAACAATTTTCTGACTTTATAAGAAGAATTTTCAGGTCTGAATATAGACACTGAGCCAGCAAGTCAATCACAAATACTTCAGTAAGAAAATCAATCACAAATACATAGTGAACACAACAGTCAAGTACTTTCACCCAAAACAGCCAATCAAATGCTACATCCTACAATCTTCAACCAACACAACATTCAAGAAATCCAACAGGTTGAATATGAGGAGACACCTGAGCATGAAACTGAGGTGATACAGTTAAAGAACAATTTTCTTCCCATAGGCTTAGCCCCTTTGGAAGACATTTTTGATTCCAACAATGTCCCCAATAAACAAAAATTTGAACCCCTAAACACTACCATTGAGGAGCATAACATAGGGACAGTTGAACAACCTAAAATCATAAAACTGTCCGCTGCATCACCACCTGATCAAAAGCCCAAATACATTGACCTTTTTAAGGAGTTTCAAGATGTGTTTGCATGGAGTTATGAGGACCTCAAATCCTATGACACCTCTGTGATACAACACACCATCCCACTACAGCCAAATCAGAAACCCTTTAAACAAAAACACAAGAGAATTAACCCTATGCTCCTCCCAGCAATAGAACAAGAGGTGCAAAAAATGTTCAAAGCAGACATTATAGCACCAATTAGATTTTCTGATTGGGTTTCAAATTTGGTTCCCACAAGGAAGAAAACTGGGGAAATCAGGCTCTGTGTCGATTTAAGAAACCTCAACCAAGTATCACTAAAAGATAACTATCCCCTACCAAAGATGGATCACATCCTGCAAAGAGTAGTAGGTGCCTCAAGAATTTCCTTGCTTGATGGCTTTTCAGGCTTCAACCAGATCTTAGTCCATCCTGATGATCAGGACAAAACTACATTTACAACCCCATGGGGAACCTTTAAATATGTTAAAATGCCTTTTGGCTTGAAAAACGCAGGGGCCACTTTCCAAAGAGCCATGGACATTGCTTTTGCTAAAGAAATCCATGACTTTCTAGTCATTTATTTGGATGATCTCACACCTTTCTCAAAATCTGACCAAGACCATTTGAAACATTTGAGACAGATATTTACAACATGAAGGAAATATGGAATCTCTCTGAACCCCAAAAAATCCATTTTTGGTCTAGAGGAAGGGAAATTACTGGGTCACATTATTTCCAAAGATGGTATCAGAATTGACCTAGACAGAATCCAGGCTATCCAACAAATGCCCCACCCCAGGAATATAAAAGAATTACAAGCCTTTTTGGGAAAAATCAACTCTTTAAGAATATTTATCCCAAACCTGGCTGAGCTGAGCAGATTGCTTAACAGCATGTTGAAAAAGGATTCCAAAGTCAAATGGAAAGTGGAGGCTAAACAAGCTTTTGAAAGCATCAAATTTGCCCTTACCCAAACCCCTGTCCTAACTAGCCCTCATTTTGATAGAGACTTCATCATATTCTCCTTTGCCTCCGAACATACAATTGTTGCAGTTTTACTACAGAAAGATGATCTAGGAAATGAAAAACCCATTACTTTCTTTAGTAAAGCTCTTAGAGATGCACCTCTCAAGTATCAGATCATGGAAAAACAAGCCTATGCTTTGGTCAAAGCTATTAAGGACTTTATGATTTATATCCTCTATTCCCATATAATAGCCTATGTGCTAAGCCCAATTGTCAAAGATATACTTACACAAGAAAACTTGGAGGGTAGAAGAGGAAAATGGATAGCAAATATTTTGGAATTTGACATAGAAATAAAACCTACAAAACTAATAAAAGGGCAGGGCTTAGCCAAATTAATGTCTGAAACAAACTTCCAAGCCCTAGACATCAACCAACTGGACAGTGAACACGAGCTGGCGACTCCAAAGATCAATGTAGCCTTTGAGCAATCCCCCTGGTATTCTGATATCTGCTATGTGTTACAAAACCTGTGTGCTCCCCCAGGGCTGTCCAGAACTAAATCTAGGTTCTTAAAAATGAAGGCTTTAAAATTCTGTGTCATAGAAGAAAATTTGTTTTGGAAAAACTGTGAGGGCATCTTGCTAAATTGTCTGATTGAAAAGGAAGCTAACAAAATCATGGGAGAATTTCATGCAGGTGATTGTGGTGGGCATCTATACTGGAAGTCCACTGTGGACAAAATACTTAGAGCTGGATACTATTGGCCCACTAT
>APFE031058904.1:175299-186921 GCA_000404065.3 Pinus taeda
AGATAATCAGCTTCTGCCACAAATTTCATATTACTTTGGGCCATTCTACTGCATATTATCCCCAGGGCAATGGTCTGGCAGAATCATCAAATAAAAGCCTGGTAAATATGATCAAGAAGATATTAGAGGAGAACAAGAAAAATTGGCACAAGAAACTTGTCAATGCCTTATGGGCAGATAGATTAACAACTAAGAGATCGATTGGGGTCAGCCCATATGAGTTAGTCTATGGGTTAGAGGCCAAGTTCCCCTCATCACTAGGGATCCCTGCTATGAAGTTACTCCAAGAGAGCCAAGTTGAGCCCAATGATATGCAAAGGAGAATAAATCAGATTATATGCTTGCAACAAACCAGAGACCAGGTTTATAACAGAGCCCAACTCTTACAAGAAAAACTAAAAAAGGCTTTTGATAGGAGGACCAAGGCTGAGGATTTCAACATAGGTGACAAAGTTCTGAAGTGGGATTCAAGGAGGGAGAACAAAGGAAAGCATGGAAAGTTTGATTCCCTTTGGAGAGGACCATTCCTCATACAAGCAGTACAAGGAAATAATACCTACTTTCTGAAAATCTGGACAAAACTGACTTAGATGAAGGTCCTGTCAATGGCAGGATGCTCAAGCACTATTTTGACTACCTCACATGAAGGCAGCAGGCCTGCTCTTGTACATAGTTTGTTGTATATATATTATGAATTAGTTGTATATATTGTTATTCCTGAAGCATTAGAATGAGTTCATTTCAAGAGTCATTGCAGATACTGGAAAGGACTGAATTTCACCATGTATTTTTAATACATCAGTCTACACTTTGAGGAACCCAAGGTGACAAAACTCCAAAGTTTGAAAAGTAGTAGCTAAAGGACCAAGGCATACTGACCTGCTGTTCTTGGTCTTTCAAGGAGAGAAACCATCCCCAGGTGGAGCCACTGTTGGATACCTATACCAATAGGTTTCATATTTCATGATTGGCAAATACAAGTGCCAAATATGCTCCACTTTGCTGCTACAAAGGTTCCATATTTGCAAGAAAAGACAATGTGTGTATATGCCTCCATATTCACAAAAGTTTTATGGATGACCCAACAGTCTAATCTGGATCATGCCATGTTTTCAATTTATGTTGTAGAATAGAGAAAGAAATCTGTCCAAATTGTTTAATCTTGGCAGATCATTAGTTAGGTAGAGAAACTAAGGTTCCCAACTGCTTAATCTGGGGCCTTGGAAGGAATAAGGGTAGTATTAGATAGGAAATGAAGCAAAAAATCCAATGTAAAAGAAAAGGCACACAAAGGGTTTGCATGTCCAAGTGCACCCTCCAAGAAGAAATAAAAAATGTTAGGCAAATTAGTGGGGTAGGTAGATGGGGTTACAGAAGTGGTGTTTCTTCCAAGATCAACTTTGCTAACCATGTACAAGCAAAGTAACACAGTGGAGCATGACTAACTTCCTTCCTTTTTCATTTGTATATCACTCATTACTAACACCCCTTCTCAAGTTGTGTACATAAGAGAAACTTAAGGCTTTGTGATGGTTCTTATGGCCTTTAAAAGCCACATTTCTTGTGCAAAAGTCTTTTCATTTCCATCTACTTTTTACACTAAGTTGTTTTCAAGAAAACTTGGTCGTACTGATCCTCATCCATATTTTCCCCCCACATCAACAGCTAACTCTATTATTTAGCTCCCTATACTTCATTTTCCCTATTATTATAACACCATGGTGTATAAACCCCACACACTATATAAATATCCCCTCCTTGGCACTGTAGCCATAACTTCCACTCCCTGGGAATTGAATTAACATCTGGTTAAGGTCAAGAACCCATGTTTAACCCCTTTTCTCCATCTGAACCCATCCCCCTACCCAAGTCTCCATTTTTGCCTGAAAACCCTTAAGAAAAAACCCTTTTTGACCCCCTTATACCATTAAAGGGCAGAAATATCATGAAAACATACCTTCCCCGCCTTATCCTAAGGTCGGGAGCCAATTTGCGCCTTTTCATATAATTTCATAAAAAACCCCCTTTTCCTAAAGTTTTGCCCCCATATGCCTCGTATAAAAATTTGCATGAAATACTTTGGTTTTTACCGTTTCCTAATGTTGGCGGGCAAATTTGATATTAATAAAGAAAACCATCCAAAACCTTTGAAAATCATTCATAAAGTGGAGGGTCCCGCTGGGCGCGCCTGCCAAGAAATATTTTTTTATAACCCGCCCACTCACTGTTATCATCTGTGCAATTGATCGACCCAATGACCGCCCGATCGCGACCTTGCCAGATCTACGGTCAGCAGCAATTTCGGAGGGGCCCGACGTCCGACTGTTAACAAAGATTGAATTTATTTTCCGTGTAGGTTCATTACCCGACAGCCGTCCGATCATGCGCCCGCAGATCAACGGCTCTTATGAATTTCGGAAGGCGCTCAACATCCGACAGATACCTTCCGATATCTGTCAGATGCTTGCGTCACGCGGGGACACGCGTTGCGGCCAAACTCCGTCGGAGCCCCCTCTGACAGATTCCTTGCCGTGTAGGAGGGGGCCCGATATGGCGACACCTGTCCTTACCACGTCCCCGCCCTGCTGTTACCCACGTCATTTCCACAACTGCGCACCCCGTCCCCCATTCGCCCACCTGGCCGCCACCTCATCGTCCCCGTGGACCGGTCTCAGGCCGCCACGTCACCCGATGACGTCCTGCTGACGTCATCTAACCCAGACCCACATGCTGACGTCACTCAAAAAATGCGCCAATAAAGCAAAAAGGCCACATTTTACGGTTTTTTCGCGTTTTTGTTATTTTCTGCGAAAAAAACCTCTGCGCTGTCTGCATGCACACCACGACGAACACTTTACCAGCCAACTTTCCGACCATCCGTAGAAGCTCAAAGCGTCAACCCAACTGCTATTTCGTCCCGAGCTACTGGTTAAACAGGTGCTTTCTCTGCCAAATCCTCAAACAAGAGCAGCTGCTTCATCCTCTGCAACACAACAAGAGGCAGTACAAACTACTAATCAAGGGCAAGGCAAGGGAAAGGATAAAGTGATGGAACAACCAGAGGGCCAACAGGGCCAACAACAACAGGCCCAACAGGGCCATCAACAGCAGCCCCAGCAGGAACAGCAGCAAGCAGACCAACAGGGTCAGGACAAGCAGAAAGGAGAGGCCCAAACATCTACCCAAGAAAAGACAACAACTATGGTGCCTCCTAGACAGGATTCCAGGGTAGACTCCTCCATCCTCCAAACCCCTCAAAGGGAGGATATTAGCAGGAAAAGAGAGAGGGAAACCCCCCTCACTGAAACATCAAATAAGCGGCAAAGGCTAAATCCCTTCTCAGAGGAGGAGATGCAAAGTATGGAGACTTCTGCCAGCTCCCTACAGCAGGAGCAAGATAAGGCAGCACTAGGAGAGGTGAGCTCCTTAGGGCAACAGCAGAGCACAGCTGCAGCTATAAAAGAATAGTTTAAAGAGGCCAAACAAAGGAGTGAGCCACTAAAAATTCGGCTCTACAATCACCTGTTAAATATGGCTCCAGAAAATTAGCAAAGGCTCATGTCTGCATTTGATGTGCAGGAAGGCAAGATGACCATGAGCTACTTTACTCCGACAGTGCAACAACCACAAACAGCTGCAGACTATATCAGGACTAATTTGGAAGTCCTGTTGAAAGACATCCACCCCATAGATCAGATCGAGCTTCACAAACAGACGGGTGAGATGGTCTATGCCACTATGGTAGACAAGACCTTGATTAATTACAGGCTGCAGAATAGCCTAAACAACACTGCAGCATAGCTTGAATTGGAGAAGGCATCCTCCCAAGCTAAAGATAACATAATCAAGGCACTAGAAGAAATAATCATAGATTTTGGGCATGACCCCAATGATGTTAAGGCTGTACAACAATTCCTTAAGCTGAGGGATGCAGACATGGCTGCAATAAAGAAAAAATTGAAGATCCCCCCAACTCTCCACCCACAGACAGATGAGGCTGCCCAGCAGAGGCAAGAAAAAGATGCAGCTTCCTTGTTGATGGCATTATACAAGGAGCTGATAGAAACACAGGAAAAGCTGCAAGATACAGAGACTACATTGGAAGCAGCATTGCAGAGGAGGGAGGCAGGGCAATCTTCAAAGCCACCTACAAAAGCAATAAACCTTGAGGAAACCCCTCAAGATACTGTCCCTCCAAAACAACAGGCTCAGTTGGATGCTCCAGGCACCACAGCACCAACCACCTCAGCACCAACAACAGAGCAGGCTGAGAGCCTGGACATGCAGAAGCTGAGGCAAGAAATACAGGTACTGGAAGCTCAGATGTCAGAGCTTAGCCAAGCCCAGGACAACCTAGCAAAGATAAATGAAAAATATGACAAATCTAAGCAAAATGTGGCTGAGAGGGAAAGAGAAGTGAAATCTCTGAAGAAGAGAATTGCAGAGCTAGAAAAGGAGCTCAGTTTTGATAAAGTTACAGCAGAGCTCAAGAAAGTTATCTGGACCACCATTGGACAATCAATAACCAACCAATGGGAGTATATTGAGGCCATATATGAGCAGGTGGCACTCATTAGTAGAGCAAGAAAAGAATTACAGAGAGCAAGGGCATCTCTAGGCAATATGCCTGAGATTGCCCCCAAGATGATAGAAGTGCTCAATTACAGGAGAAGTTCCCAGCTGGTGAGAATGGGAATTGGAAACAGGACTGAAACAATCTCTTTAATCAAAAGAGTCCTGACAATGAAGAACCTAATTCAAACCCTAGACAGAAGAATCCAGGATATGCAAGCTGACATCAATAAATTTCAAAATAGGTTCATGGCTTTGCAGGAAAGAGGGCTCCCCAGCTTATTAGAATCAGGAAAATTACTCTCGCATGACAAATATGTCAAGAGAGTAAGCAATTTTGTAGCAATACAAATTGCTGAGGCACCAAGTACATCTTCAGGAGCAGGCCTAGTAACAGGGCAAATTCTTTTTGAAAGATTAGATAATTTGTTTTTTATTAGAAATGAAGTCACACACTTATTTGATGAGCCCCCTCACTTCTATAAATATACAGAGGCTGATGAGACCTTGGGGTCAATTTTGAAACATCAACTGCCTCCTCTAGACACATGGCAGGATTTAATAGGATTGCTTTTGAATCAAAGTTAAGTAATCACATCTCTCTCTTCAGCAAAAGGTTTGTATTACATACACAGCTGGACAAAAGATACATCAGCAGGTATGAAGACGCTGAGCCAACTCAGCATAGGTACTCGGCCGCAACAACAGCATCAGCAAGAACAGGTGGCAGGGCCAAGAAGACACAGAAAAGTAATAGCTGCATAGCACATCATTCAGTAGTTATGATAAAGCCGCTCAACCGACTCCGCAAACCCCAAAGGTCAAAAATTACTCTGACGGGAGTTAAGAGATTTTATAACTCATTTAAGACTGTAATTACTTCTCATCTACAAGCCATGTACGAGTGTAAGAAGATATTTTCTTCTCAGATGACTTAATGCCTGAGATATTTTTGTATCAGACTTCTATATATTCCCCCTCGCATTTGTTAGCAAGGGTTGGACTCCGGATGTAAGAAATCTCTTGATACTTCTTCTGTTATTCTGATGTTGTAAATTCTCAGACAGCTAATACAAAGAATGATGGGATTTCTCCAAGCATTGTGTCTCTTGATCTCTTGATGGTGTATGGCTCAAAGTTGCAAGATTCCTGTGTATTCCATGGCTCAATAAGTTATCTCGTTACTCTCTGTTACATATATGTTTGTTATACTTTCATATATCATTCAAAGCTCTCCATGTATTCAATATCTAAATAGCCAGGAAAAAGAATAGTCTCAAGATTTAATCTTTGATTACCCTGAGCTCAATCCCAGTTGTTTCATATGTTTTTCCTCAGTTAAGGTATTTAAAGAGTAATTCTTCAGTGCTACCTTTAATACTATATCATCACAGTGCTCTATTATTTCAGGAATTCAAGTGATTGCTCCTAAATAATAGACCTCCTTCACACTACGCAGCTTAGTAAAGAATTCTTAATTGCCCTTTGCTAGTTGTTTTCCATCCCACCCTCACAATCTACAGTTTGTTTTATGAAATACACACAGGCCCTGTAATTCCAACTGCACTTAAGCCAGGATCTCAAGGAAACAACAACCAAAGACCCCATTGCCCAATGGATTAGTTTTACCTGCAGACAGACTCTAAAACTATCAGAAGCATCCTCCAAACCAAACATAAAAAACAATCAAACACTCACTTCATAACTAGCCTAAAATTTCACTAAAACAGTGACAAACCTTACAGAGAGAGCCCTCTTTGATTACAGCTAGGCTAGAAGTTGTAGTCCAAAGATTGGTTAGTGGTTACCCCGACCGTATTCCCTTGGGAGTCATAGGGAACAACCTGGGTGTTAACCGAAACAAAAGAGGAAAAAGAGGCAAAATAGTAAGATCAGCTTCAAATCTTGGCTGAATCTTTTGTGGCCCAGCATAGTGCCTCTTAGAGAACCTCCAGCCCAAATTTCAAGAAATTTGGGACAATTTTGGTCACATGGAAATTGTTTGGTCATAAACACATGTTTTTTCTCCCTCTGTGCCACGCCACTGGCGCGACGCGTAGGCATGGGAGCTCCAAATCGGAAATGGCTTGCATTTTTTGATTCAGCATGCAAAATCATGACTACTAGCACTCGGGCAAGAAATTTGGGCATGATTTGAGTCTCTAGGAGGTCAACAACACCCAAAACATGGCCTCACTGCCCCTATTTTGACACACAGGAAGCAATCTTGGGAGAATGAAGATTTGGAGGGGCAAATGAGCTCCAAATTCAAAAATTGCACTTGGGTTAGAAAGTACATAGGACAGGATTTCTAACAAGCATACCTGAGCACATTTTAGACTCCTGTAAGTGTGTCAAAAATGGCCCCAAAGTGGCACGACGCATATAGGAAAAGTGGCCCAATTTGCCTCTGTTTCGCGAAATTTCGATTGAATACTTTTCATAAGTGGGCCCTTTCATCTACACTTCACCTTTTTGGCACCAAAGGTGGCATTTAAATTATTTTCACTCCGGATGGGCTTCTATCCAAGTGGTAAAGGAAGGCAAACAGTCACCCAAGCCATTTGTCATGTTTGTGACGCTACACCTGTAGCTGATGTTTGGCTCTCCACCTTCATTTTGTAATGATTCGAGTAACTCCCAACACTTGGGAGTTCTATCTCTTCATGGCACATTCTATATATTGTATGCAAACTATTTGCAAAGGGTTGGTTGGCTTGTAACTTCTGGGAGACTATGGGAAAGATACTTTGTTTCTTCATTGTATATTTTTACAGAGGATTAATGAAAGGTAGTGGCTTTGTTTCATGAGATTGTTATGGTTGTGAGTGTAGAAAATGTGTCTCTTATGTTTCATATGTATCTTTTTAAGTTTCATAGTTCATTTCATATTCATTTCCAGTGAAATTTTCTAATTTAGACAAGGTAGAATTCAATTTTATTGCTCTGCCTGTGGGAAAATTTCATGTTTAGTGTTCTTCCTCTGTTGAAAAATATTCATGCTGCCCATGCCCTTTTCATCCTCCTAAGAAATATCTCCATTCCGCTACTTCTCAAACTAAATTGTTGGACTCTCTGCCTATCTTGCCTCACGAAGTAATCTGTGCCTTTGTATTAAATTCTCTGTTCATTGCGGTCCATTGGTCCCATACCATCCCAGAAACACAGTCATTCATAAAAATCATTTCTTGTATCCATATTCACTTACTAGCCTAAGATAAATATTTCATTGTAAGTCATCTCAGGCCATTTCGTTTATCTATTCACTGAGTGTGACTCGGAGAGAGCCCTCTCCTGTTCTGGTAGGGCTAGCTACTAGACTAAGCGTGGTTTGTGGTAACCCTGAATTTCGCCTTCCTTTAGCCTAAGGCGGATTTAGGTGCTAACAGTTATCATACCATTGGTATATCATACCATCCATCACTTTTTTGGGGGGCAATTATATAATTTCATTTCAGTGTCGCTGACATGTTCAATTGAAGTCATTTAGTGAAAATTCATCCTTTGCAATACCATAAAGCTTCATTTTCATGACTGCCATTCTTGAACCTTGTGTCTTCAATCAAATTCCATCTCCAAAATCATTACACTCATTTCATGTTGTTCATGTGGGATACATCAAGGCCCTCGTGCAACGAGTTGCTTCTTGTCTGTTGTAGCAGTTTTTGGTTTTGGTAAGTTAGAATCGATTAGTCAAAAAATGAAAATATTTATTAAAAAATGTTAAGCTAGGTGTTGAAGCCCCAAGAATCGAGTCTACAATAAGGGGGACACCCATCTGGTCTGAACCTTGGTTAGTAGCACCTTTTCCATTTGGTAGAGTGGGTCTGACTGGGGATATGGGACCAGTGAAAATTCATCCTTTGCAATGCCATAAAGCTTCATTTTCATGACTTCCATTCTTGAACCTTGTGTCATCAATAAAATTCCATCTCCAAAATCATTACACTTATTTCATGATTTTCATGTGTGATACATCAAGGCCCTGCTGCGATGAGTTGCTTCTTTTCTGTTGCAGCAATTTTTGGTTTTGGTAGGTTAGAATCAGTTAGTCAAAAAATGAAAATATTTCTAAAAAAATGTTAAGCTAGGTGTTGAAGCCCCAAGAATCGGGTCTACAATAAGGGGGATACCCATCCAGTCCGGACCTTGGTTAGTAGGTCCATTTCCGTTTGGTATAGTGGGTCTGACTGGTGATATGGGACCAGTTTCCCAATTTATGTGTGTGTTAAGAATTGATATTTCCTTCCTAATAACTTCTAAGTAAAATGAATTTATTCTAAATCTAATGCAATTGTATTCTAACGAATAGAAATATCTAATTCTAAAACTAACCTAGGATTTAATCTTTCAGTTATGTGATTTAAAATGATTTCAAATGGAAATTGGTAATAAAGATCATTCAACTACTATGAAAAAAGAATTCAATAAAGATAAACCATTTCGTATAAAAAGCTAAATGAAACAATTGTGGAAAACATACCACATAATAAGTTACTCATATATTAAACCTAAATAAATAGCTATCACTATACATAAGTGCCAAATGATAACTCAAGCATTCAAGCATTCATATATAAATAATTGAACATGAATATCACCTTAACACATAAGAATAAATAGTTAAGAGATAATGATTTATTTCTTCTTAATCCAACATCTACTAAGAGTACAAAAGTGTAACATCAGTAGTAGCTATTAAACTTAGATATCAATAAATCATGTTCCATTCATTCATCAAAACCTCCTCGGAGGGTGCAAAAGTGCATGTTCTGAGGACAAGTTTTTGACAAATTTCAGGAACCTTCTTTAAATGCATGAGAAGGGTTTAAATTCTACTAGTTAAATCTAAAAATAATTTATTACAAAAATGTAGAATGCGGTTTAAATGACCATCCTCATTTCAGGCAAAAATAAAGCAAAAATAAAACTAAAATTGAATCTAAAACTAAAACTGGCAATTAACTATCTATGTATCTGTTCCTTGTAGTCACAAGCGTTCAACATTTGCCTAAAGAGAGTTGGCTTGACCTCTGACTTTAGTTTTCCTGTGAAAACGGAATCGATAAGCGTTGGCGCCATCTTCTTGGCAGAATTAATGATACATTTGAGAGTCATGCACTGGCTATGTGATTTTACCAAGTACGTCCAGTAAGAATCCCAGTTCAACTTGGTTAACCTTTTGATGGAATCTAATCTCTCTTGAGCCTTTTGTCTCCAACTTTTCTATAGATTCTGTACATTTGGTAAATACCCTCGAGTGGTCTATGATATTAGATTTTCCCTATGTAAATTTTCATTGGTGCAGTCAATGACATTATTTGCTGCTATGGTTTCTTCTTCTGCTGTTTGTTCTACTTTCCTGATCTATGCATCCCACTTGTTAAAGACAATTTCTTTGTGGGTTTCATTGATTATGGGTGCACCTTCCTTTTTCCCTTCTTCTAATTCCTGCCAAGCCAAGTATTCAGTAATTCTTCTATCTATTAAATCCTAATCATGTTGCAAGTCTATGACTTGATTAGTAATTATGTCGCTTATCTCACAATGAGAGCTCCATTGCAATATTCTTTGGCACAATGTTTCTTGTTGCTGCAAGAGTTGATCATTTAAGGAAATTGATTTTGTGACAAACTATATAAGCTTAGGATCTTCCTTATGCATCTCTTGCATAATCTGTAACTTTTTTTCTCTTTCGGCCAAACTATTCTAATATCGTAGATGCATTTGTTGAAAGTTCAGTTGTAATCTTTCTAGTTTTTTCTCTGCTTCGTTGCTAGCATTGACTTGGTGTAGTTGTTGCTGCAAAATCTATATTTGATCTTCTTTTCCTTTCAATAATTTTCATACCTCATATGCTTTGGCAATGGTCGCGGAAGCATATGCTCCTTCGATCTGAGATAATTTAGTGAAATTTTCAGTAGGGTTAGTGGTAGGATCTTGCCAAAGGATGTCTAACTGCTCTGCATCAGAAGAGAGCATGCTTTCCAATTTCCTTTTCTTTCTTTGTCTTCTTACCATCATCTTATGTTGCGGACTATAAAATACATCAAGAGGAGGAATTTCCTCTATTTTGAGCATAAGTTTAGAAGATGGGGTAATGGGAATATGTTCCATTTCTGAAACATTGCTGATTGTCCCTGTGACTATATTATCCATTGTCTGTAAATTATTTTCAGGTGTCTTGGTGCTCTGTCCCTCAATATTGATTAAGTCATTGGATGTCTCACATTCTTTATCTAGCTCAGTTTTGACTGATGGTGGTTGGACGATGAGAAGCAGAGGATATATCTGTGGAGAAGTCAAAACCTATTGTTTTGGGCGCTCCTTAGATTGGGCAATATCTCTTATTGACCTTTTATTTTATTCTAGTCACTCTCAAACCTCTTGGAGTGTTTTGATGTTTCTCTCCCAGACTTAGATTTAGACCTGTCTATGTCTAAACCTCCATTGAGACTGATACTGGGAGTTGGTTCCCTTAGTGGTTCTAAGCATAATTTATCCAAAGGGATATTAGCTAATCTCCTCCCTCTGTACATTTTGAACTCTTGAAATTCTACTAGAGTAAATCGAATGTGGACCGAATTCAGAACTTCTTTAAGAATACTTTTATGTTGAAACATATCATCAAAAAGATCATCTTCTTTAGAAAACACTTTTATTTTGACTGCAGTAGTGAAATTCTTAACGATATCAAAAGGGTCGAACAGTCTTCCTCAAAATTTGAAAAATTGTAGACATAACATGTTGTTTTCTTCTGTTATTAAACCAGCTTCAAGAAAGATAGAAAAGATAGATCAACGCATTAGAATTCAGCCTCTTCTAGGGGGAAACCTCCTTTACATTACATAAATGAACAATTCTTCGATGATTCAAATGACAAAACCTCCTTTCTATATATACGAGTCTAAGGAGTCTCAATATAACCCAACCGACCTAACAATAATAATATAAAGCCACAAAAATAACAATAGAGGGATTCTATGGAGCACAATAATAACAATATGGGGACAATAGGGGCACAACAATATTAATAAGGGGTATAACTAC
>APFE031058904.1:188360-216441 GCA_000404065.3 Pinus taeda
GGTTGAATTATACCAGCCTCTAGCATTTCTGCAACCATACGTTCAATTTCACTCTTTTGGGCATAGGGATATCTGTACGGCATGATGTTTGGAGGAACACTTCCTGGAATCAGATGAATAGCATGATCATGATCACACATAGGTGGGAGACCTTTGGGAATCTCAAATACCTTGGAATGATTTTCCAGGACTTTTTGGAGATCTGGAGAAATAGATGATTCCGATGTGGAAACATCTAGTGAACATAATTGTCCAATTACACCTCCTTGTTCCTTTTTTAGAAGCTTTGTCATACAATTAGAGTTGATTATCTTTCCAATCCCACTAGTCTGATCCAAATTGGATTCTCCAAGGAAGAGTTATGTGAAATCTACCACAATGACTTGATTATAGACTAGTTCAGTAGAGCGAACTTGTACGATGTACCACAAGTCACTGTTTTGACCTTAAGCTCAGAAAAATATATAGAAGAAACTATAGTCCGTCCTCTTTCTATACCTTCTTACGAAATTTCAATCCAATGCTCAGAGAAAAAGTTATGACAATTTTCCCCAGGTCACCTGTTTGGAATGTAATTTAGGAGTCTACAAAAAGACCAACTTCCTCAGATCATATCTCTGGAAATATAGTGCAAAAAGACCTGAAATTCGGACCCAAGATTTAGCACGATGTCTTCTCAAATGGTTTTTTCTTCAACTTCTGAAACATCGCAGAAAAAAAGTTATAGCGAAAATGCCACGATGACCTGTTTAGAGCAGCGAAACCCTAGAATCCAAAGCTCTGATACCAAATGTTATGAAACCAGCTTCAAGAAAGATAGAAAAGATAGATCAATGCCTTATAATTCAGCCTCTCCGAGAGGGAAACCTCCTTTACATTACATAAATGAACAATTATTTGATGATTCAAATGACAAAACCTCCTTTGTATATATATGAGTTTAAGGAGTCACAATATAACCCAGCCGACCTAACAATAATAATATAAAGCCACAAAGATAAAAATAGAGGGATTCTATGGGGCACAATAATAACAATATAGGGACAATAGGGGCACAACGATATTAATAAGGGGTATAAATACAATAGTAATGGGGTAATCACTAGTATTATAGGGACCCAACAACTTCTTTGAATGCATGGCCTAAATCAAATAGTGAAAAGGCCTCACATGCCATAGGAAATTACGGCCAAATGGCCTTCTTCTTGTCCTTCAACTCTTTACTCATACCTCCCACTCCACAGGTCTGATATGCAATCTCTTGTGCCAGTAGTTTATTAGGGACATATAAAGGTAGGACATGAGGGGAAGCGAGACTTCTGAATACTCTGACATATGTGAAAATTTCTTCTCTGAACCATCTCACGACTGGGAGCATATCGACCTCCGCTTCGGGAGAAAATCTTGGAGTGTCTTTATCATACAACATTTCGTACAGAGATAACATGATTCTATGACAAATCTTATAGAAATACAGAATGAAATTGGAATCCCGTAATTCTTTGTGATAAATATGAATGGGAAAGGGGTCTTGAGTAGTCCATTTCCAGTCCATTAGAGGAAACTTGGAAATATAACAGATTGCATCCATCCCATAAGCAGATAAGTAGAAAGGGGGGTAAATTCTCTGAGTAGTAATTCTTTTGGACCGGTAATTCAAAATGGATGTGGCTAAATTGTCTGACAATATCTTCGCCCAATCCACAATACTAGCATTAGTGGCGGCCATTCAGATGAAAATTTGTTAACATCTGGCTTTCCAAAAAGTCTATAGAGCATAGCAACAACAAAGAAATATGGAGAGGTGACGGAATCAACACTATACATACCGTGCTTATATTTTTCAAGTGGTTCGTCCCTTCTTGACTAGTCTTTGGTGCATTCTTCCAAATCTTCATTTCCTTTAGCAAACTTCTCCATGAACTATTTGTTATAAGTCGCCTGTGGCTCTAGTAAATGATACATGAGCCTTAAATCTTGTGGAGTGAACGAGCCAATGAGTCCTTGACCTTGAGCCTTAAATTGTATGTTTGTGATAATGGCACTATTCAGTACTCATTTGATCATGTCTATATATGGGAGAATTTTGGGCCTCGCCGCTATCCGGTGCAAGAACGAACATGCTAGTTATGTAATAGATGCCTCAGACAACCCGCATGAATCTGTAGTTACTGTAACCTCCATTACTCTGGGATTTTCTTCCTCGAGTAGGTTGTACATGCTTTCCCTTGTGGTAATACCAGCATCTTCGTTACAAGTGGTGTCTGTGTATAAGGGCATCATTTCTTTATCTTTAGTACTCGGAGCTTTACCCTTCTTTCCCATAATATTCTGAACACCGCTATGTATACTTCTCTGCTCTTCACTCTTTCAGTTTACAAATGAGGAAAGAGTAATGATAAGAAAAAGGTGTTGAGAAAGCTTGAAATTCCGAAAACATATAAAATATATCACTCTACGTGAAATGGCTCTTCGATCAGATCAAATCCATATTTCATTAATGATTGTCAACTAAATCATTAATTAACATTAACATGCATAATTGGGGATTGGTTTATGGAAAAATCTTTTTCGGAAAACAAGCTATGTAGATCTGTGATAAGGCGATTTTGTGATTTTCTTCGCACTATCATAGATCACAATATCACAGATTGCAATATCGCTAATTCATTGCGTGTGGAAAATCATCCATTAACGTGTTTTTTGTGAAATGCGATTTGTGAGACTCGCCATCGCATATCAGCGGTTTGAGGCATTTCACCTTAAGTGATATTTGAGGCATGTGATGCAATGAGTATATTTTATTGTGTGATTTCACATCGCGATTTCGCAATCTTAAAATTCTGCTTGTAGGAAGGCATTCATTACCTTTTAGCGATGCGATGCTTTTTATTGGGAGAGTGGTTTTATTTGAACTTTATTATTAAACTTAAGTCATTTTAGATTTTTCAGGTATTCTCCTAAGTTTCAGATAGTAAGTTTTATTAAAAAAGGAATACAAGCACTAAGAATTTTTGAATAAGGGTCCCCACTTATTTAGTATTAGTAATAAAACTAAATAAGAAGGGGGGTTGTTGCTGGCCACAACACTAGGATATGGACAAAAATAATATTGAATAAAAAATGTTAGGAAATATCTTGATAACATGTCCATATCAAAGAAAATGTTAGAATAAATGTTGTAACAAATGAAGGCCAAAATAAAATGTTAGTTTAGAGAGAAAAGAAAAAAGCAATAAACTTTGAAAGTGTGCAAGTCCAAGTGCCGCTAATTTTACTTTATTATGCAAAATAATGGTTGTGTGCAGCTTGTCATAAATGCCAAAACCCATGACAGCCAAATAGTTTAATCTTGAATAGTTCATACTTTAAATATCATGTTTATAGTTAGAGAATAAAGATCTAGCCAAACAGTTTAGTCTTGGCAGGTCAGTAGTTAGGTAGAGAATAATAAGGAGCTCATAATTTTAATCTGAGCCCTTGGATATTATAAGGTTAGAATTAGATAGTTTTATTTTCAAAATAAAAAGGAAAGAAAGGGTTTTCTAGCTTAAATGCACCCAATTAAGTGAAGAAAATAGGCTAGGGTAAATAAAGGGTAGGTACAAGAAAGGTTGCAGAAGTACAAAGTTGATTAATGAATAGGCACATTTATCATGCTTGAGGAGGAGCAATTATGAAGGTTAAAAGATGTTTACAAGTTGATTTGGTTAGCTTCCCCTCATTTCATTTCATCCCTTACTACATACTTACTAATTTCCTCATTATCCCATAATTTCCTAAGAAAATACCCTTTTCCCTTCATTTTCACCTTTTCCCCTTGGTTTCACACATTTTCCTAGGAATTTACCCTCCAAACTCATTCCCCTACCTAAAAACCCCTTTTCTCTAGTTTGAAACCCATTCCCCTTTAAAGAAATCACTTTCCCCTTGTAATTTTCCTATTTTTCCTAGAAAACCCATAAAAAACCATAAAAAACCCAAAATACCCCTTATCATAAGTTTTATTCCCTCCTTTGCTTTATAAAGTTAACTCCCCTATATTCATGTTTTCCTGACCCAAACCCTTTTTACACATAAAACCACTTTAGCCTAAGTTTTATGTTAACCTCGCATTACTTAATTAACTCCGCTATATTCCCATTTTCCTGATATAAAAACTTTTTTAGCCTACCCCTTGGTGTGGTTAACAAACCCCACCAGATTTCAACTCCGGTCCCACTCCTAAACCCATCGTGATATGTTTAATCGCCACTTTATTCAATAAAATAATTACAAATCCTTTGTAATTAACCCCTAGGCCCTGCTAATCTTTGATGACTTCCCTCCATGCATCTCAACCATGCAATAGCCATCAGATCATCCACTCCCAAATCCAATGGCCCACAGTAATATTCTGCGCTCCTGATCTCTGACCTTTACCCGCCCGAGTGCACGCGAGATTCGTTGTTTTTCTCGGGCCCCTTGAAATTATGTGGTAGCTCCACATTAACTTGGATGCCCTCAGAGAAAAACCACTCCATGGCCAAAAGCCCGTGCGATGAGCCTCTCAACCCCCCCCACACCCCCCCCCCCCCCATAACAATAAAACAATCCACGATTCACTTAACCTTCCATGCCAAATTTTAGAAGTTTCCCATTTTAAACGCCAAAACCCTCACTTTCACTCTTTTCTCCAGTTTAAACAGTAAAACCTTTATAACCCTTCCTACACCACCCTAACCCTCTGCAACCTATTTTAACCTCCAATTACCATCCAAACACTACCAGGACTCTATCCATACACTACCCTATTCCTTGAAGCTATTACAACCCTCCCTGTTCGCCTGTGTTTTTCTTAACAATTGTTGTGTTTTGCAGGTGATCATATAAAACCTATTTGTTCCAGATTCATAAGGAAATACATTTAAAATTCTTTATTTAGAAAAGAAAGACATTTATTACAGAGTAGAAGGAAGCAATGTACAAAGGCAGTAAATGATAAAACAAAGAAGAAATCCTTTACATAGAGACAATAAATGTTAAAACAAAGGAGGAAGATAAAGACAAACAGATGAAATATATAGAAAGATGATCAATATCCATCTACCTAATACTGAGACATGTAAAAACTAAATGATTTACTATTGAAATACACAATAAAAACTTGAAATGTACAGTAAAAGTAAAAAGCACAGTAAAGGTTATTGGCAAGTCAAACAAGGTCAAAGAGTATCAGACGAAAGTGTATCAGATGAAAGGTTGTAAGTAAATATGAAATCCAATGTGAATACCAAATAACCAAGCAACTTAAAGAGAAAAAGATCAAAGTCTAAAGGACAATAGAACCTGAATAACAAGGAAAGCAATCAGCAATTCAATTGTTGCCTCTATCTTCTTGCATGAAGATATCTCCTTTTCCTTGAATAGATCTATTTTTGTAAAAACAGTTTAGGATATTTTCTTAGTTCTACTATTGTATAAATAACTCTCCTTACAAGGTATTATGGGTTGATCACTTAACCAAGTTCACCATTGAACCAGGTTGACCATTGAAAGAGAGTTTCACTCTTGATGAAGAATTTCAAAACACTTGATGTACTTAGCTTTTCTAGACACTTAATACAAAGAAAATGATTTTGAATTCAGTTTTCCATAGTTTGTGTTTCCTGTAAGTTTTTCCAGTGTTAGATATTATGTTTTTCTTCATATTCTTATGTCTTACAGAGATACCTAGGTAGGAATAATTGTGTCTCAATCTATTCCTATAAGCTTCTGAAGTGATAATCTACAAAGAGAATGGATTAATAGACTGTCTATTTAAGTAATTCCCTCTAAATCAATAAATCATCAGCATGTTGTTGTAAGCATAAGCATATTTTCTTGAACCTTCTTAACATTTGTCAGAGGTTTTCATACTTATGATTGTTTATTTTTCTGTCTGAAAACTGTAATAATCATATTATTTTTTTGTTTCTGCTCACCATTATCAAAGCTATTATATTGTGTGAAATTTTATTGCAGCCCTCTGCTTTGGTATTAATATTATTCAAAAGGTTAGACATTACAATGTTATATCTATTTAATTCATTGGTTGTCCAAATTAAAAAAAAAAACCCAAAACAATTATCTTAGATGCTCTGGTTTGATTACTGACCATTATCAACTCAGAGGTACAACATCAGTCTGGCTTCGTTGCCAAGGATTCAAACTCCATTAATTTTTCCTAGGGCAATGATATTCATTCTATTCCTTTAAGGTGATTAAAGGTCTAGAAAGGTTAAAACATTTCACGTGGTGACTCCACTAGCCCAAATTGGCACCTTTTAAGCACACTAGATCTCATTCAGAATCTAACTTAGTTAATCCTCTATTAGATCCTCAAAAACTTATAATAAAAGCCAGTTATAAAAGGAGACATCAACCATTTCCTTCTTCCTCTTCAACCTTTTAGTCTGAAGAGTTAGTATCATTTGATCCTTGTAGTAATATTCCATCTGATCTTGATTTGACACAAAAACCTATTAGGGTTTCTGAACTATTAGATAGGGGAGTTGACTTAGATTCAACTTTCCTCATTCATTATTTTGAAAAGCATAGAGAACCCCCACTACCACCAGGATCACCTAAAACTGATTCTGACTTGGGTGTTCATTTACCTAAATCCAAACCCACAGATTTTATATCCCTTACCACTTATTTATTTCCTTCTACTTCTAAACGACTTGAAGCTTCTACTTCTAAACAACCTGAAGAGAAAATCTTTGTATATACAAATCTACTCGTTGAAACAAAAGAGGGCATCATTCATAGGTCCCAAAGTTAGTTCTTAATACTCCTTTAAAGTTATTTAGGAGATCTCCTCCTTCTTCACCTCCAAACAGTCACACACCCCCTTAATCACCTTCTTCTTCCTTTTCTTATTTTTCATATTCTTCTTCTTCATCCACACAAACACCTCATACACCACCTTCTACTATGGCATTCCAACCTATTGTACAGGCTAGTTATGCAGCTTTAGTCTTACCTACTAACCTTGATGCATTCCTAGCTAGGTACTTGAAATACGTTCCCATGTATAATGGAGAAACTAGTCCCACAGCTGAGGACCATCTTCAAGCTTTTCTAGAGTTTTCAGACAACTTGAATATCGAACAAGAAAATGTTTACATGAGATTGTTTGTACAATCACTTGAAGGAAATGTAAGAATTTGGTTTAGGCGGTTATCTTTAAATTCCATTATAAATTGGGAAGAGCTTACAAACATATTTAAAAACTAATTGGGTGTAAAGAAATATCCTCTTTACTTTCGGACTAATTTTTAAGAACTTAAAAGAAACTTTGGTTAACATGTATTAGATTTTATCGAGAGGTTCAATAAACTTTATCATAAGATGCCCCCTGATTGTAAACCCCTTGTAGCAACATCTAAGTCTAGGTTTTATAAAGCCTTTGATGATGATTTTGTTGTAATGCTAAGAGAGAAAACTTCAAGAACTCTTGAAGATATGCAAACAAATGCTATAGAGGTGGAAGAAAATAGGGTTTCTTTGACTTCCTTCAAAGCTAAAGAGGGAAGGACCAAAGAAAACTAAAATCTATTCAAGAAGCCTCCAATTCCTCTAGTTATTCTAAGGCTAAAATTGAAGATTCTAAAATAGATGAAATAACTTCTCTTCTTAGAAATCTATCTAATATAATTTCCAATATTGAGACTCAACCTAGGACAGTTCAAAAAACAGTTACTAGACCCAAAAATAAAAATCAAGGTCAGTATAGAAGGGATCCAAAATTACAAATTATTTAGAGACCTAGTAATGTTCAACAAGTTCCCACTCCTTTATTGATAGATGACTAGCAACCTAATATTGAAGACATCAATAACATGGATACCTATTCTAATCAAGAAATTATGATTCCTCTCTCACAACAATATCAACTTCAAGAAGATCAAGAATCCTCACAGGTGTCTAAAGACCATGCCTTCTCTGAATTTTTAATTGTCGAGTTGAATAGAAGATATGATCTTAGGCCTCGACCTGGCCCTGGAAGACCTCCTAAGGAGACTCCAATAATTGAACCTCGTACCAAAGTTGTTGAAACTCAAACAATTGTTATTTTGTTGGGTGTGGATCTTGATTATCTTCTATATTCAAATATATCTCCGCATTAGACCCTAGCTCATAATGGGGTGGAAACACCACCCGTAAAATATTCATTGAAGGGGGGGTCTTTGGGGGGCGGCTGCGACCTTTGGGAGCCCCCCTGGTAGGGGTATCAGGGGAAGCATCCCTGAAGCTAAAAATAGATGTAAATTTTCCTTATAAATTATTGTAATTTCGTAGTCCATTTGGGTCGTTCATTAGGTGGAGATCTGATGATAGAAGTTATGTTTAATTTAGGGTCTTTTTCTCGAGAAGGCAACCCTTCACTATATATGAGAGAATTGTATTGCATCTATGTAGATCTATATTTTGAGTGAGGAAGAGAGAGGAGATTGAGAGAAAAGAGCGAATTGCAACAGATCTGTTGTAGGTTGTATCTCTTCAGTTTGCTGGATAATATAAAAGGAAGGACTAGCCATTTCTCTGTGGACATAGCCCAAACTGGGTGAACCACGGATATTTGTGTCTCTCTTATTTTATGCATTTTCTGTGTTTATATTTCTGCAATATTGTATGTGTTCCATTTCTCTATAATATGTAATTTACTAACATATTCAAAAATGAAATCAGTCAACTGATATTACTAAAAATGATAAAAATGCTTTGATTACATTTAAAGTTGAAAAATAGTTAGAAAGATTGAAAATCCCAATTCCACTTTCAGAACTTTCTGAAAACCTTGGGTATAAAAATCAAGTCTCCAAATGGATAGAAAACACCTCGGTTGATGTTGAAAGTGATATCATTAGTCTGCAAGATGAAAAACCAATAGTTGTCTTTGGTCCCAACTCAGATATGATAGATGAAATAGTTCCTCCTTTCTATGTAATTCTTAAGACAAATGATTCCATGTTATATAATTGTATGCTTGATTCTATAGCATCACATAACCTCCTACCAAAAACTATCATTGACCTTTTGAAACTTGATATAACTAGATCCTATCATGACTTGCACACCTTTGATTCTAAAAGGGTTCCCTACTTAGGATTGATTAATTATTTAGTAGTCACCCTTGCCCAAATTCCAGTGAAAAGTATAGTGCTTGATATAGTTGTCATAGATATCCCTCCCAAATTTGGAATGCTCCTTTCTAGGTCTTTTTGTGCCAAATTAGGGGGAACTCTTTAGATGGACATGTCTTATGCCACTATTCCAGTTTATGGGAGAGAACAATTAAGGTTATATAGAGAGGTAAGATTTATGCACAATGTTTACAAAATACTCCAGCCAAGGAACCATCCCATTTATGCAATTGATCAGTATTTTGGTTGCTTTCAACTCTCTTCAAACTAAATACATGAAACTCAAGTTAAAATAGAAGATGTAATTGAAAGTCCTGTACCAAATAAAACTGATGATGGAAACTATTTTTTGATGGTTCTTGTACAAAAGATGGGGCAGGAGCTGGGGTAGTTTTAATTTCACTAGAAAAAGAAAATATCACCCAATCGTGTGAACTCGACTTTGAAGTTACAAATAATGTGGCTGAATATGAAGCTTTCCTTTTAGGACTACAATTAGCCAAAATTTTAAAGGTCCAAAACTTAAGTGTTTTTAATGATTCAGAACTTATTATCAAACAAGTGAGAAATATTTTCCAGAATAAGCATCCTTGACTTAGATCTTATCTAAATGAAGTTTGGGATTCAATTGAAAACTTCTTTGATGCTTTTAATTTGACTTATATTCCAAGAGATAAGAATATTCATATAGATGCCTTAGTTGTTTTTGCTAGTTCATTTAAAATTACTGATTAGACCATTTTACTCTATCAAATACAAGTCGATTACAGACCATCCATCCTAGACAATCTAAAACACTGGCAGATATTTGAAGATGATGAACATTTGAAATCTTTTCTGCAGGTTATAGATGATTTTTCAGTTCTAAAAATTGATGAAGATAGAATAGAAACAAATGAAAATAAAAATGGAAATGATACTTCAGATTTCAATTCAGAAATTGTTAATCATGAAATTATTCAATTATCTAACAATTTTATTCCCAAAGGCCTCATTCCTTTAGAAAAATTATTTGATCAAAATCATGTCCTTAGAAACCCTCAATCTATTTCTTCACAAGATGACATAGAATCAATTAATATTGAAATAAATGATGATATTAAAAACATCAAAATCTGTGCATCTCTAGATCCCGAGATCAAATCTCAATATCTTAAGTCACTTCAAAATTATAAGGATGTTTTTGCATGGACATATGCTGATCTAAAACCATATGATACTTCATTAATATAGCATAAGTTTCCTTTAAAGCCAGAAGCAATTCCTTATCAGCATAAATTCAGGAGGATCAATCCAACTCTTCTACCAACTGTAGAAAAGAAAATTAAGAAAATTCTAGATGCCCAGATCATTCTCCCTCTTAGATATTCTAATTCAGTTGCAAATTTAGTTCCTGTTAGAAAGAAGAACAGAGAAATTAGACTCTGTGTGGACTTTAGAAATTTGAACAAAGCATCATTAAAAGATAACTATACTTTGCCCAAAATGGATTAGTTACTTCAAATGGTTTCAGGAGCACAAAGACATTCTATGTTTGATGGTTTTTTAGACTATAATCAAGTAAATGTTGATTCCGTAGACAGAGAGAAGACAACCTTTACTACACTTTTGGGTACATTCATGTATGCTAGGATGCCATTTGGCTTAACCAATGCTGGAGCGACATTTCATAGAGCTATGGATGTAGCTTTTGTGGGTCAGGTGAATAAATTTTTGGTCATTTATCTTGATGACATAACTATTTTTTCTAAATTTGATCAAAAACATCTAAAGCACTTGTTGAATGTTTTTGACAGGTGTAGAAAATTTGGAATATCATTGAATCCTAAAAGGTCTTTGTTTGGTATCAAAGAAGGAAAACTGATGGGGCATATAATTTTGAAATAAGGAGTAGTGTTTGATCCAAGCATGTGTCTTCCATTGAAACATTGACCTTACCTATAAACAAGAAGGAGATTCAAGCTTTTCTAGGCAAGATTAATTTTTTAAGGAGATTCATCCCAAATTATGTTGACATTGTAAAAGATATAATTGGCATGCTCTGAAAGGATCATGAAGTTAAATGGATTGTCTCTTCCAAGCATGCCTTTGATCAGATCACGAAAGCTATCTCTTAAGCTCCCACCTTGGCCAACCCTGATTACACTAAAACATTTAGCATATTTTCCTTTGGCTTAGAAACAACCCTTGCTATTGTTCTACTATAAAAGAATGAAGATTCCCATGACCAACCCATAGCCTTCTTCCATAAGTTTATGAGAGATGTCAATCTTAAGTATGACATAATTAAGAAGTAAGCCTATGCACATATTCAAGCCCCGAAGTCATTCCAGATGTATGTCCTACATTCTCCTATTACTTCTTATGTTCCTAACAGTGCTGTGAAAATTGTTTTAGCCCAACCAGACACTGATGGAAAGATAGGTAGATGGGTCACTCAAATACTGGATTTTTATCTAACTATCAAAACTATAAATCTAGTAAAAGGCCAAGGATTAGCTAATCTTCTATGTAAATCCAACTGTAAAGTGCTCGAAATCAATTATGTTTTAACGATACAGGGGAAGAATCCACAAGAACCTTCTCAAACTTCAGAGAAGAAGAATACACAAGAACCTTCCCTTCATCTTAAAGAGGAGAATCCACAAGAACCTTCCATTCATCCTGAAGAAAAGAATCCACAAGAACATTTACCTTCATATCAGATCAACCCCTTATACATTGATGACAAATTTATGTTGTCAGATTCGTACCAAGACATTGTAAATTTCTTTATCCATTTTGAATGTCTAGCATCATTTTTCAAAATCTAGTTTAAAACTATCAAATTGAAATCAATCAAGTACTATATCATAAATGAAAATTTGTACTAGAAGGACACACTAAATATTTTATTATTATGTTTAACATAATCAAAAGCTAAAGGAATCATTGACTAGTTTCATACAACATTTTGTGGAGGAAATTATGCTTGGAGAGTAATAGCATATAAGATATTAAGGGGAGGATTTTATTGGCCAACATTGTTCTTACAAGTAGGAGCAAAGGTCAGAGGATGTGTTCCTTGTCAAATGTTTGTTGGTAAGCAAAAATTAGCAACTCCTCCACTGGTTCCATTAATAGTCTTAGAACCTTTTAGCCAATAGGGATTAGATTTTATTGGAAAGATTCATCCCACTTCCAGTAATAAACATAAATGGATCCTCACTACAACATACTACTTTAGTAAATGGGTGGAAGAAATTCCAATGAGAAATGCTACTGGTTCAGTAGTAATCAAATTTATTGAAGACAATATCTTATCTAGATTTAGTTGCCCAACTCAAATTGTCACTGATAATGCAACAAATTTTTCTAGTGTTAAAATGGTTGAGTTTTGCTAGAAATATTATATTTTGTTACATGATTCAACTCCATACTACCCACAGGGTAATGGCCTTGCATAATCCTCCAATAAAAGTCTTGTAAAGGTAATGAAAAATACTCTAGCATATCATAAAAAGAGTTGGGACTCTCATTTAATTTATGCAGTACGGGAAAACAGAATTACTCCAAAGAGATCTACTGGAAAATATCCTTTCTAGTTAGTTTATGGGAAAGATGCAATTTTTACCAACTTGGCTTTCTTTCTTTTAAAATTCTTGCAGGATTCAACATATGAACTTGATGATTTTTCAAGGAGAATAAATCAGATTATTGAAGTAAATGAAAATAGAGATGAATTTCAATACAAATTGAAGAAGTATTAGAATAAGATGAAAATCCTATTTGATAGAAGAGCCAGGGAAAGGGACTTCAAGGAAGGTGACCTAGCTCTAAGATGGGACTTCAGGAGAAGAAAAGGGAAAACATGGCAAGTTTGACAACCTGTGGTTTGGACCTTTAGTAATTGCTACAGTAAAGGGAAACAATACTTTTGTGCTACAAAATATTTAGGGGCTATATTCCACTTATCGTGTGAGTGGAATGTTCCTAAAACATTACATTCAATATTGAGAAGTCGAAGTAGATTTCATTACTCCAATTGTAAAAACTCTGGTTTCTTTCACTTTTCACGCTGTCACTTTGTTTTTTTACAACAAACGACTCCATAGCCCGAGGAGAAGGCACATGGATCTGCAAATTCTCTGCATTCTACAAGAGAAAACAGTCCCCAGTTGGAGCCAATGTTGTAGCATTTTTTGGTTTTGCTAAGTTAGAATCAATTAGTCAAAAAATGAAAATATTTCTCAAAAAATGTTAATCTGTGATATGTATGAAAATAATATTGAATAAAAAATATTAGGAAATATCTTGATAACATGTCCATATCAAATAAAATGTTAGAATAGATGCCCTATAAAATGTTAGGTTAGAGAGAAAAGAAAAAGGAAATAAACTCTGAAAGTGTACAAGTCCAACTGCCACTACTTTTACTTTATTATACAAGATAATGGTTGTGTGAAGCTTGTCATAAATGCCACAACCCATGACAGTCAAATAGTTTAATCTTGACTAGTTCATGCTTTAAATTTTATGTTTAGAGTTGGAGAATAAAAATCTATCCAAACTGTTTAGTCTTGGCAGGTGAGTAGTTAGGTAGAGAATAATAAGGAGCTCATCAGTTTAATTTGAGCCCTTGGATGTTATAAGGTTATAATTAGAGAGTTTTCTTTTCACAAGAAAAAGGAAGGAAAAGAGTCTCCTAGCTTAAATGCACCCAATTAAGTGAAGAAAAAGGGCTAGGGTAAATAAAGGGTAGGTAGAAGAAAGGTTGTAGAAGTACAAAATTGATTGAGGCATAAGCACGTTTATCATGCTTGATCATGAGTTGAAGTGTGTAGGAATAATTATGAAGGTGAAAATATGTTTACAAGTTGATTTGGTTAAATTCCCCTCATTTCATTTCACCCCCCCACTACATACTTACTGATTTCCTCATTATCCCATCATTTCCTAAGAAAATAACCTTTTCCCTTCATTTTCACCTTCGCTCTTTGGTTTCACACATTTTCATAGCAATTTACCCTCCAAACTCATTCCCCTACATAAAAACACCTTTTCCCTAGTGTGAAACCCATTCCCCTTTGAAGAAATCACTTTCCCCTTGTAATTTTCCTATTTTCCCAGAAAACCCATAAAAAAACCATAAAAAACCGAGAATTCCCCTTATCCTAATTTTTATTCCCTCATTCACTTTATAAAGTTAACTCTACTATATTCATGTTTTCTCTACCAAAACCCTTTTTACGCATAAAACCCCTTTAGCCTAAGTTTTATGTTAACCACGCAGTACTTAATTAACTTTGATATATTCTCATTTTCCCAATATAAAAACTTTTTTAACCCACCACCTTGGTGTGGTTAATAAACCTTTCCAGACTTCAACTCCGGTCCCACTCCTAAACCCATTGCGATATGTTTAATCATCGCTTTATTCAATAAAATAAATACAAATCCTATATAATTAACCCCTGGGCCCCACTAATCTTCGCCAA
This sequence comes from Pinus taeda, assembly GCA_000404065.3. Classification (NCBI taxonomy): domain Eukaryota; kingdom Viridiplantae; phylum Streptophyta; class Pinopsida; order Pinales; family Pinaceae; genus Pinus; species Pinus taeda. The sequence goes on from APFE031058904.1 coordinate 203,008, forward strand.
CTACCCTCCGTGCATCTCGACCACGTGATAGCCATCAAATCATCCACTCCAAAATCCAACAACCCATAAAAATATTGCGTGCTCCCGATCTCCGACCTTTACCCACCTAAGAGCACATGAGATTTGTGGTTTTGCTCGGGCCCCTTGCAGTTATGTGGCAGTTCCATGTTAAATCGCATGCTCTTGGAGAAAAACCACCCGACGACCAAAAGTGGTGTGATGAGCTTTTGAAACCACTCACCGCGTACGATAAAACCATCCACCATTCACTTAACCCTTTCACGCCAAATTTTAAAAGTTTCCCGTTTAAAACGCCAAAACCCTCACTTTCGCTCTTTTCGCCCATTTACATATTAAAACCTTTATAATCCTTCATGCACCACCCTGACCCTCTGTAACCTTTTTTGACCTCCAATTACTGTCCAAACACTGCCAGGACTCCGTCCATACACTATCTTTTTCCCTGAAGCTGTTAAGACCCTGCTTGTCAGCCTATGTTTTTCTTAACAATTGTTGTGTTTCGCAAATGATCATATAAAACTTGTTTGTTCTAGATTCACAAGGAAATACATTTAAAATCTTTTATTCAAAAGAAAAAGACATTTATTACAGAGCAGAAGGAAATAATATACAAAGGCAGTAAATGATTAAACAAAGAAGAAATCCTTTACATAGAGACAGTAAATGTTAAAATAGAGGAGGCAGATAAAGACAAACAGATGAAATATAAATAAAGATGATCAATATCCAACTACTTGATACTGAGACATGTAAAAACTAAATGATTTACTATTGAAATACATAGTAAAAATTTGAAATGTACAGTAAAAGTAAAAAGCACAGTAAAGGTTATTGATAGGTCAAACAAGGTCAAAGAGTATCAGACGAAAGTGTATTAGATGAAAGGTCATAAGAAATATCACATCCAACATGAAGACCAAACAACCAAGTAGCTTAAAAGGAAACATATCAAAGTCTAAAGGATAGAAAAACCTAAATAATGGGGACAACAAGCAACAATTCAATAGGTGTCTCTATCTTCTTGCATGAAGATATATCCTTTTCCTTGAATAAATCTATTTTTGTAGAAACCATTTAGGATATTTTCTTAGTTCTACTGTTGTATAAATAACTCTCCTTACAAGTTATTATGGGTTCATCATTGAACCAAGTTCACCATTGAACCAGGTTTACCATTGAAAGAGAGTTGCACTCTTAATGAAGCATTTCAACACACTTGATGTACTTAGCTTTTCTAGACCCTTAATACAAAGAAAATGATTATGAATTTAGTTTTAAACAATTTGTGTTTCCTGTAAGTTTTTCCAGTGTTACACATTATGCTTTTCTTCATATCCTTATGTGTTATAGAGATACCTAGGTAGGAATAATTATGTCTCAATCTATTCCTATAAGCTTTTGAAGTGATAATCTATAAAGGGAATGGATTAATGGACTGCCTATTTAATTAATTCCCTCTGAATCAATAAATCATCAACATCTTTTTGTAAACATAAGCATATTCTCTTGAACCTTCTGAACATTGGTCAGAGGTTTTCATACTTATGACTGTTTAATTTTTTATATGAAAACTGTAATAATCATATTATATTTTTGTTTATGCTCACCACTATTCAAGATATTACACTGTGTGCCCTTTGCTTTGGTATTAATATTATTCAAAAGGTTAGGCATTATAGTGTTATATCTGTTTCATTCACTGCTCCTCCAAATTAAAAACAAAACCTCCCAAAAAAATATCTTAGATGCTTTGGCTTGATAGCTGACCATTATCAACTTAGAGGTACAATAATGTTGACATTAGCTCATTATCCAAGAAGTTGACTTAGAAAAAAACTTCCAGTACCTTGAGGCTTGCATACATCAATGCCATGTTTCTCACCTCCAACAATAAGTTGACATCACTGGCCTTCGACCAAAAGACTTTGTATGGTGTTCGACATCAAAACATCCATTCACACCATGTAGGATGTACTGCAATACCTTGAGAATCATTTTCATTATCGGTTATATCTCTCACATCTGTTAATGTCTTACATCATTGGCTGGTAATCAGACTCTGCATTCCTATGTTTGACTTCAAATCGCATATTCACATGGTTAGACTCATACTTGATTGAAAGATTGAACAAGATAGAAGACCTCAGATCTAGTTTCATCCATCCGAGTTACGATTTCAGGAAATGTGCCAAATCATTCGTACAATGGATTTATATTGATGGCCATTCCAATCATGGGTCTATATTTGTAGATGATTGTCTATGTACTTGTAATGAAAGTTTATATGCTAAGCATGGGTATGCTTTCCCTCAACAATTCATGAGAATAAATCAAAATATCATGATATTATGTATTGTAATCAACGCAGATCACCTACCACTTAGGAACTTCCTCATCACATCATAAACAATATCACTCGACATTATTATTTTCGAATTCATGCTTTAGAGGGCAGTTGTTATAGATCCATTTGGGTACATTCACTCCCATAATCTAGATCAGTGTTTTAGGGCTCATCAAACCCTAATTTCAGTTGCTACACGCCCTAAACAAGTCAACCTTTTGAATGCCTCCTTCTCAGACAGTTTCATGGCCTAAAGACATCCTGAAATGACCTCTAGAGGGACTAACACAGGTAAGCCCATCCAAAGGTGAGCTGCAGAGAAGTTAAGCCCATGCCAAGGTTCTCTATAAATCACTTAGGCCCTCTTTGACCTACGCTAGATGGGTTTGAGAAAAATTCACATATAGTTTGGGGAATATTCTTATCTTCTAGAGCCTTCTAGAAGATCCTCACACTTATCATCTCCCATGAGCTTGAAAATGGATGATAAATGAGTTAAGATACATCCTATCCTCTCATCTCTTCCTCCATGGAGCTATTTCTAAGTTTGGAAGGTCATTCAATACCCTCATTGATGACAAAACCTCCTCCATCTTCCTATAAATGAGCACTCATCTAAGTTATCAAGGGCTAGACTTTGATGATTGTAAGGAGATAATGTTAGTTTGAGATTTGAGAATATTGTAAGTGTTGTTATGCTACCAGAATGTCATGATTATTATGTTATGTGGATGGAACCGAAGCTGGAGTAGTGATTTCGAACCAGGCTTCATGGTTGTAATTCTTCCTTCTAATCAATAAAGTATTTACACCTTTTTCCATATGCTTATCTTGAAATAGGATGCTTATATGTGTGAACATATTTGATTCCATTTACTTGTAATCAATATATCTTTTTCTTTGGTTGGTTCTTTGTCTTCTGTTGATGTTTACAGGTACTTCTCAAGCATGTTAAGTACAGGAAGGAGCGACGGGACCAATAAAAAGGAGACAAAAGGAAAGAGAAAGTACAAGCAGGTTCTCTCATTCTCTTTGTCTTATCTATTGTTTACATAAAAAGGTTAAATTGCTTTAAACTATTGTTCTAGATATGGCTACTTATATAGGGAATTAGTATTTATCTATAGATACCAAATTATTTATAACAAGGGATCAAATTTTCATTATTACATGATGGAAGAGCTTACTGATCAGTTGGGTCTTCATCATGACAGGTCAAATCCTTATTACCCACATACTAATGGCCAAGTTGAAGTGGTTAATAAAGTCTCAGTTACTATGATTCAACATACCATTGGAAAGCATTAAAAGAATTGTCATCTCACCTTTTTTTGGCTCTTTGGGCTTACCAAACCTAGGCTAAGACAACCACTGGTTTTACTCCATTCTAGTTGGTATATATTTTAGAGTCAACACTCCCTATCTAGTGTGAGATTCCTTCATTAAAACTATCTATCGAATTACTCCCAGATACCTCACCTAAAGATGAATGTTTACTTTATCTCAAGAGGCTTGATGAAACCCGTCGAATTTTTGTGATGGTTATTGAACCACATAAAAAATGAGTTAAAGCTCATTATGATCAAACTATTTCTCCATGAGTTTTCATTGAAGGTGACTTGGTCTTATTGTATGAACAAGCTAATGATAATTTTAGAGCTGGGAAGTTCGAACCTATGTGGCATGGGCTATACCTTGTTAAACATGTTTTGTAGAAAGGCACCTATGATTTGGTTAACTATGAAGGTAATGCGTTAGCACATCCTTGCAATGGGATTTATCTGAAAAATTATTATATGTGATTTTCATATGATTACTTTTTTACATTAGTGTGAATTTTGATTTTTTTTGTGTGATTGTTTGCTTTGTAGACATGTTTCCTCTACTTACCTTGTGTTCCACTTGAGTCATCAAACCATTTTGTTGGTTTTTTTATGGTTCTTGTCATAGCACATGGACCTCACCTTCCACAGCTTGGGTACTCTTCACACTTAATGGCAAGTTGATCAATGTACAAGGTATTTGCGTAGGACAAACAACCAGTAATATTGCCGAGTACAGTGTAATTATCGAATTGTTATTAGAAGTAGTTTTCTCTTGGAATCATAATTTTTGTTTCCTCGGTCAAAACATCATGACCACCATTGTTTCCTTAGTCAAAATTTTCATTTCTTGAGACGTGATTATTGTTTCCCTAGATGCGGTTATTATTTATGAGTTTTTTGCCAATATCTTTATTTTTCTTGGGATAAGGAACATGTTTAGCCCTTTTTCAATATAATGGTCAGATAACTAGTTTTTTTAATTTTTATCACATGAGATTTTACTTTTAAAAGGAAAAATTATTTTAAAGATGATTTTATTATATGGATTTTTGAATCTACTAAAATGCGTAATTCCCTAATTTTGTAAGAAATTCATTAAGTAGTCATTATACATTCCTTTTATCACCACATAAGGAGCCATCTTCCACTCCATTTTTTAAAACAACTCTATAATTCTTTTGAAGAAATTAATTTTTGGAAACAATATTAGCCATCTAAAAAGTAGTTATTATAAAAATTCTTACGCCATCCCTAACCCTTAAGGAGTTGAGGTGCCACCCCATCTATTAAGTAATATTTTATGATTAGCAAAAATCATAGCAGAAAAATAATATAAGTAAAGAGTCGTTGGAGGATAGGAGGTCGCATCATGAGCCAATCTACCATGATCATAATACCTAGAGAAGTGACATTACCATTTCTGGTCACCAAGACATGGTAATGGCCTTCAGCCTTAAGGCTGAGGGACAAGACATCTCATCACGAGAAGAGTTGTTCACGTTATTAGCTCCCATATATGGCATTGTTATTAACGGGTTAGCATGCTAGAACAATGGACTTCTATAAGCATTTTAAAAAACTTAAATAAACTTATAACTATGAATTTATTTCTAATATATGGGACACTAGCATCTCAATGGAATAAAAGGAAACCCTTTTGAGGCTATGGATGCATGTTGGTAGTAATGGACATGCATATACTATTAAAGTTAATTTAAACATTACAATTCAACTAGCTATCTTGTCTCCTCAAAATCAATAATCAACCAAGGAAAACCATTAGATTTGTTAAAATATGCTATGGAGTGCTATTAAAATATCCATTGTAAAGTGATGATATTGGTTGTTAATGAGAACTAATAATAATTCTATATATCAGGGATAAAGATTATGGGACATTCAGAAACTTAGCATTTTTATATTCTTTACTAACTCCTATTTTTATCGATGTGGTATTCCTTAACTGAACATATTTTCCAACCATCCAATATTTCCAAATCATAATCTCCCCATGCCTTTATTCCTTTTAATTATTTTGATTCTTTTCGTCATTAATGTACTTTATCATTGATGGTCGAACTAATTATTATTTGGCATGTTATAAACACTTATCATCCTTTGGCACCATTTTTTATGGTTGTTTTCCCTTCTTAATCAATATGAATTTATCCTTCAATTATGACAAGATATTTCAATTCATCAAAATTCATTTATGGTTATGATCAACACTAAAATTCTATTGGTTGATGAGAAGGTGTTGTTTCATGTTACATTTGTTGAATTTATATATCCTACGTAATATTATTAGCATATTATACTTGAGCAACATTGTTTCCATTTGCAAATCATTCCTTGTTAAATGAATAATGATGGGAGGCCACTTAGTATGCCATGAAATAACCCAATTGTAGGCCCCACAGGAGGATAATAATATTTTGAATCAGGCAGGATGGCTAGATTATTTTGGACGATTGCAAGGATTTGAAAATGAAGTTGCATAATCTTGAATTCATACAGAATTTGAATGCAGGGGTAGAAATGGTAAAGAATGTGAAAATATAGGAAAATTAAGAAATAATAGCATAGGTAACATGTCTCTCATCAGAAGGGGAGAAACGGTAAAAAGTACATACCTTGCTACAAAATTTAGCCCTTCTATTTTCAAACCCAGGGGAAGAACTAGTCAAAACAATGTAAACTTTGAAATAGGAACTTGTTGGCATTATGATACATGTGTTGTAGTTGATGGAAACCCACTCATCTCAGATGATAAATTATAGTGTAGAGAAAAATTCACGCACTTTCATGAAGAGAAAAATTCCTTCCATGCAGAGAAAAGTTCACGCACTTTCATGCAGAGAAAAGTTCCCTTCATGCAGAGAAACGTTCACGCACTTTCATGCAGAGAAAAGTGCACGCACATGGCAAATTTTATGTTTGGTTCATGGTATTAGTCCAACACTATTTGAACCTATGGTTTTGGTCCGTGGTATTTAGTCCTTGGTATTTGATCCCAAGTATTGGGTCCATGGTATTGAATTGTTATGGTTTTTGGTTCGTGGTATTGTGAAAGGCCTAAGGCTATAAAAGAGGAAGGAGATCATTTGGCAAGGCATCTTCTAAATTCTTGAATACCTGATAAAGTGCTAGATATGGAATACTATGATTGGGTTATGGTTCATATCTGGATCTGAATGAAGAAGGAACCTGAGTGCAAGGAGAGAGAAAAAAGTCTTGAATATCTAATGAAGTGTGAGATCCAGTATGTAGACAATGGGTTCATGATGAATTGCTTGATCTGAGCTAACGAGGAATCTCACCAGTTGATGGAGAACAAGATCTAAGGATAGATCAGGATCAAATGGTTTGGAATGAATCTTCTTTATATGGTTTGATTATGGATAGACTAGATCTGAATTATTGATGCATGTTTTATTGTACGCATGTTATGATCTGGGTATGACTGATGTCTGAAACAACCGCAAAGTCACGATTGAATATGTATAGATCTGTACATAGGTTGGCTTTGGCGAAAGCGCGTATATACGTGGGTTTGATTCATCATAGTAGCGTATAGATAATGAAGTATGATGTTTGAAGTTTCAGTTGGGTTTGATTGTTATTGCAGAGTTCAGTAGTCTGCTCTGTGTTCTGGTGACTGTCCTGTTGACAAGGTTTCAATGTTTCAGTGATTCAGAAATTGATGATGCTAGTATTGATTGTTTTGTGCTTCAATGATATTGATGGGTGCAGTATGAAAATTGGATGAAACGTGGCCTTCATATTATAGTGTTGTGCTTCAGGAGTATCCAGTCTGAAAATGAATGAAATGTGGTACCTGGAGGAAGAAAGAGAAGGTTGTTGCCTTCTGTAGGTCGGCACCTACGTACTAGTACATCAGCTAGTACAAGAGCTAAGGGGGTGGTAGCTCCCTTCCAGTAGCAGCTGGAGAACGAGTAAATGTTGGAGCATTTCAGTAGGCCAGCACCTATGTACTAGTAAGTGGGTCGACTAGTACAAGAGCTAAGGGGGTTGTAGCTCCCTTCCAAGAGAGTCTGGAGAATGAGAGAAGGTTGTAGCCTTCTGCAGGTAGAAGCCTGCGTACTGGTATAACATTGCACCAGTACAGAACTAATGTAAAAGAAGTTTCTCATTAAAAGAAGATAGAGATGACTTGTAGGAGGTGGTTTTCACCCACATTGGGTTTCCACCTTATATCATGGTGTTCATGTGTGCTTCTTGTGTGTGATGATCTATTTTGTTTTACTGCACCTGCTTACTATACATATGGTTAAAGAAGTTCTGATGCACTAACATTTAATGGATTAATTGAATCATAAGTATTTTGGATATACGCTAGTTTCATTAGACACAGTTGCGTATACACACAGGTTCCCTTAATTGAAGTAGCGTATATGTATCTAAGTATGGAAATGAAAAAGTTTTATTGATTTGATAATACTGATTCACCCCTCCCTCTCAATATTATTTCCAACAATTGGTATCAGAACAAGTCCTTTGGTAGAAGCTTGATCGCTTGAAGGAGATCTGTGGAACAATGGGAAAGAAGCTTAAGAAGAAAGCACCTACGAAGAAGAAGACATCTCAGAAGAATTATGACAGTCGGAGTATCGATTGGGGATTATGCAGAAGAAGCACTTCAGATTTAGAATCACTTCAGAATGAAGATGAACAAGAACTATCAGGTATGAATTTGTTATCCTCAGGTGATCATGTTATCTATCCATTTGAAGATGATGAAAGTGATAGTGAAACAACTGAATGTGCTCTTATGGGTGAGCAAGAAAGATATCAAATAGAGGCAGAATTTAAAAGGCTCACATACAAAATTAGAGATCAACAAGATCTATTGAACAAAAGGGAATGTGCCTTCAAAGAAGTAGCTACCAAACTAAAAGCTCAACTAGAGGAAGGTAACAAGGTAAGGAAGCTATTCAAAGAAAAAAACCAAAAGTTGCAGGATGAAGTGACATCATTAAGAAATGAAGTAAATGAAAGAGGAAAAACAATCAAGAAATTCAGAGATAGATCCAGTTACTATGAAAGTCTTGAAGCCGTGATCCTCTCGCTAAAGGAAGACCTTGAAGAATCAAAGAAGCAGAATAAAGAACTACTCCAAGCTCATGAAAATGAACTTCTTGATCTAAGACATCAGTTGAAAGAAGGAAGAAATGTTGAAGAAAACATGAAGAAGAAACATCTTGAAAAGGAAGAGCAACATCAGATTGAGGTAAATATTCTAAAAGATAAATTAGAATAAAAAGATAAGCTCTTACGATTTCAAGAGTACTAAGATATTGGATGATATTCTTAGTAGTCAAAGATCTCTTGCTATCAAAACTAGTCTTGGTTTTCATGAATCTGTTGAAGAAGAATCTAGTTCACAAAGTAAGACAAGGGAATCTAATGCAAAATCTGAAATGCTCAACAAGGAGATGAGAGGTCAACACCATCAATAGCCAAGGAAAGAAATTCTTCAAAGAAAATATTTTACTCCTCCAATGAATAAGGTTGAATGTTATGTATGTCATAGTCTTGGACATGTTGCAGCCAGATGCAGAAGAAGAGTGGTTCAAGACCGTCATACAGAAGGATCATCACATTCCAGGTACTTTAATGGATATTGTTTTTCTTGCAATATGTTTGGTCACAAAGTTGTTGATTGCTACAGGAGGAATATGAAACATATGAGATGTTATGCATGTAACAAGCTTGGACATATAGCAAAGGAATGCAGGAAGAACGTACGTGCACCACATCAAAAGGATAAAACATCATCTCGCTTGACGATTTGGAAGAAGAAGGAAGTACGGTCAGAAAGATGTGGCACTACACCATATACAGACATAACAAACTTAGGGGGAGTTGAAAGTGTAAAACTTCAATGTCCTAAATCTCATACGCAAGTTGCATAAAGGGAAGTCGTGTATATACATGAGTTAGACACTGAACATTCGTGTATATGTCAGCCTAAGGAAAAGCAGAAGGGATAGGCTCAGAAAAAGGGTCTGATATGATTCAATCCATTATTTGCTTGGTTTGATAATGGTTACAATCTGTTGATGATATGTGGAAATGTCTTGATACTTGTAAGAAGTTTAGAAGTTTTTTGGTCCTAACTTGTTGATGTTGATGCCTTCATAATTCTTGCTGATATATGCATGATCAGATCTAACAGTTGGCACAGGTTCAGGGGGATCATATGCCTTTAATAATGCATTACTAGCATTATGGTTAGTAGTCCTTGGTGATGATGCTTATATGGCTAAATGATATATCATGCTATGATATGGTTATGAGTTATCCATGAAAAATCTCATATGATTCTTGGGGTTACATAGTTGATGTTCATATCAGAGTTGTGGTTGATTCTCTAATGATGCATATATGGTCTTTACATGGTGATCTTCATAAGGATAAGGAAAAGTACAAAGCTTGAATACACATCTTCTTTACTTGATGATGAGTTACTCATATGCTGCTGTCATCATAGGCATAAAGATCATATAATACAGTTATGATGCATGATTCCTATAGTTATTGGCACTCACATGGATTGATGTCGTTGATGATACCCAGAAGCCTTGATACATAGTACTGGATACATGGATGATTACTCAAAGTTGCATTGTTGGAGACATGATGATGATGAGTTCCTACCTATATGTTGATAGATCGATACTTACATATGTTGATGGATGCAGATGTTCCCAAAGTGATGTTACTTGGATCATGCAGATCTTGATGATGAGATGACTATGGAATTATACACATATGATATAATGTGAATGATTTTATGATGATGTTCAAAAGGATGAGTTGATATCTATATGCAGACATACCTTGTTATAAGACATTTATAGGTTGCTGATCTGGAAGTGGTTGTACGTGTGTTTCATGAGGAGGATCCGCGTATATGCCTGTTTATGTGGATATAGTCACGTATATGTTGATTTAAAGGAAATCAGTGGGCCAAACTCAGGTTAAGAATAATCTGATACGGGCCTGACAGAGACCATCTAGCACCGATGGAACAGGTAGAGAGGGAGAACATGATTGCTGGTCTAGATATTGTTGACAGATGCTTATGGATCAGATCATACATTGTGTATGATAGTGGCTAATGACTATCATGGTCTTATTTAGATGTTTGGTCTCATGTAAATGTCATATCAAGACTCATGATGTAATAGTGTGTCTCTATCTATGGTAGTCATTTGATGAAATCTATTCTGGTCATATGATGTAATTTGTACCCCCACTATGCATAGGAAGGATGATGAAATATTTCAATCATGTATTTCTTTTATCAAGGTCATGTAACGGCCTATGTTAGTTTCCCCACTATGCTTGGGATGGATGATGTTGTATTATCATGTGTAAACCTTGACGTATCCCCACTTGGTTGGGTGGATGAGTCAAGCTTGGTATATCTCCATTTTGATGGGAGATGGATGTATGTATGAGACTTTAGTGATAGGAAGGTCATTTATGATGTATAGAGTCATGTTCTTCTTGTAGAACATCTTTTTGTAGACCTTTCTTACAGTCAGGGGGAGCATGAACAACTCATTTAAGTAGAGTAGAGATTTCAGCATGTATTCAGAAGGAGCATGGACATATTGGTACACCTTGACATATACATAGGGGGAGCTCATTCAGAGATTTCAGTAGTAACTCAGAGGGAGTATGGTCAGCGGAATGTTTATCAAGGAAAGAGAGTATGGTAGTCCGCCCCTTTTCCCTTGATGTCAAAGGGGGAGAGTGATTGGTTGTTGTTGCCATCAAGTCCAAAGGGGTAGATTGTTGGCATTATGATACATATGTTGTACTTGATGGCAACCCACTCATCTCAGATGATAAATTATAGTGCAGACAAAAGTTCATGCAATTTCATAAAGAGAAAAGTTCCTTTAATGCAGAGAAAAGTTCACGCACTTTCATGGAGAGAAACGTTCCTTTCATACAGAGAAATGTTCATGCACTTTCATGTAGAGAAAAGTTCCTTTCATGCAGAGAAAATTTCACGCACTTTCATGCAGAGAAAATTTCATGCACTTTCATGCAAAGAAAAGTTCCCTTCATGCAGAGAAACATTCATGCACTTTCATGCAGAAAAAAGTTCACGCACTTTCATGCAGAGAAAAGCACACGCACATGGGAAATCTTATGGTTGGTTCATGGTATTAGTCCGACAGTATTTGAACCTATGGTTTTGGTCCATGGTATTTAGTCCTTGGTATTTGATCCCAAGTATTGGGTCCATGGTATTGAATTGTTATGGTTTTTGGTCCGCGATATTGTGAAAGGCCTAAGGCTATAAAAGACGAAGGAGATCATTTGGCAAGGTGCCTTATGAATTATTGAATACCTGATAAAGTGCTAGACCTGGAATACTGTGATTGGGTTATGGTACAAATCTGGATCTGAATGAAGAAGGAACCTGAGTGCAAGGAGAGAGAAAAAAGTCTTGAATATCTGATGAAGTGTGAGATCCAATATGTAGACAATGGGTTCATGAAGCATTTCTTGATCTGAGCTAAGGAGGAATCTCATCGGTTGATGGAGAACAAGATCTAAAGATAGATCGGGATCAAATGGTTTGGAATGAATCATCTTTATATGGTTTGATTATGGATAGACTAGATCTGAATTATTGATGCATGTTTTATTGTACGCATGTTATGATCTGGGTATGACTGATGTCTGAAACAGACACAAAGTCATGATTGAATATGTATAGATCTGTACGCGGGTTGGCTTTGGCGAAAGCACCTATATACGTGGGTTTGAGTCATCGTAGTAGCGTATACATAATGAAGTATGATGTTTGAAGTTGCAGTTGGGTTTGATTGTTATTGCAGAGTTCTGTAGTTTGCTATGTGTTCTGGTGACTGTGTTGTTGACAGGGTTTTAGTGTTTCGGTGATTCAGAAATTGATAATGCTAGTATTGATTGTTTTTTGCTTCAATGATATTGATGGGTCCAGTATGAAAATTGGATGAAACATGGCCTTCAAATTATAGTGTTGTGCTTCAGGAGTATGTAGTCTGAAAATGTATGAAACATGGTACCTGGACGAAGAAAGAGAAAGTTGTTGCCTTCTGTAGGTCGGCACCTACATACTAGTACATCAGCTAGTACAAGAGCTAAGGGGGTGGTAGCTCCCTTCCAGTAGCAGCTGGAGAACGAGTAAAGGTTGGAGCATTTCAGTAGGCCAGCACCTACATACTAGTAAGTGGGTCGGCTAGTACAAGAGCTAAGGGGGTTGTAGCTCCCTTCCAAGAGAGTCTAGAGAATGAGAGAAGGTTGTAGCCTTCTACATGTAGAAGCCTGCGTACTGGTATAAGACTGCACCAGTACATAACTGTTGTAAAAGAAGTTTCTTATTAAAAGAAGATAAAGATGACTTGCAGTAGGTGGTTTTCACCCACATTGGGTTTCCACCTTATATCATGGTGTTCATGTCTGCTTCTTATGTGTGATGATCTGTTTTGTTTTACTGTACCTGCTTACTATACATATGGTTAAAGAAGTTCTGATGCACTAACATTTAATGGATTAATTGAATCCTAAGTATTCTGGATATACGCTAGTTTCATTAGGCATAGTTGTGTATACACGCGGGTTCCCTTAATTGAAGTAGCGTATATGTATCTAAGTATGGAAATGAAAAGGTTTTATTGATTTGATAATACTGATTCCCCCCCCCCCCCCCCCGCC
>APFE031058904.1:216461-244626 GCA_000404065.3 Pinus taeda
TGATCTAAAAAAAAATGGACATAAAAAATTTTAAAGTGTCAAAAAATGTAACATTTAAAAAAATATCCACACTTAATACATTAAAAAATTTAAAGTCTAAAAAATAAGCCTTCTAAAAAAAAGGGTTGATGTTGCATCAACACATTTCAAAAATCAACATGAAAATCACTAACATTAAAAAAAAAAAAATTATATTTGATACATAAGAAAATTTAAAGTGTAAAAAATATTCTTTGAAAAAAAGTGTATTCTTCATCGACACTTTTCAAAATCGGGTCACTTTTTTGCTACCTCTACGAAACGAGTAATCATATTAAGAAAGGGAATGTGTATAATCCCAATTCACTTCCAAAACTTTGGAAAGAGTTAGCAGGAATTATTTAATGATACATCACTTGTGACAGAAGGTATGATGTAGAGCACAATCATCCTCTTACATTAATGGCATTTCTGAGACAAAAGGTAGTCCTAAATCTTCCTTATTTGTTGCATTCATTGTTACATGAAACTGTTGGTAGATTAAGAAGGTCTAAAGATTCAGTTTCATTTGTTGGCCATCATGGGCTCATTAAATTACTAGTTGTGAGGTGTTTGAATTAAATACAATAAAGTTGTGATGAATTTTTAGGAAACACTAGGGGTGTGCAAGAAATTCCCTTAGGATGTTAAAAAATTGTTGGAACACCAGGAAATATTTCAGCTCATAATAAGCATGTAGAAAGAGTTAGTGAAACCAACTAGAACACAACCTTAATGATAGGGTATGCTTCACAAGAAGTTGTGTAACTTGAAATTTTGACTCCTCAAAAATTTAGCAGAGTATAAAAATGAGTGACATCCTTTTTGGCCTATTGTCCTAAAAAAAAGGAGAAGGTTAGTGAGACTAGTTAAACTACAACAAGGATAGATTTTCCTAAGTCCCCATGAGCAGTCAAGAAAAGAAAAATTAATTCAAGAAATTTCTAATGAAGAAGGGATACAATAGGAACCCTTGAAGAAAACTTGGCTCGGGATTCATCAACCCCTGAACAAACAAATCCAAGCCATGAAGAACTAGAAATAAAGGTTGCCCAAACATTGGAAGGATTGGAAATTTTATTGGAAACCGTAAACTTAAGGGAACCAACATCCATTACAATGGAGGAGCCTATAACTGATTTAGTTATCCCTCTTAATTCTAATCAGGATGCTTTGCTTAATTCTCCAGCTACAACTCCTTCTATTAGATACCTAGCCACTGTCATTTTAGAGTCATCCAATGATTCTAAACCTATTTCCATTCAGTAACATTCCAAGGATTTTTTTGCCACTCTATTGGAGCCCTCTTCTCTAGAAGACATGGCTCCACAATTTCCTCCTAAAGACTTAATTGATGTAAGTCTGGAGCTTAATGTTTCTCCTTCAAGTGGACCTTAGATTGACCCTCTTGTTGATGATTTCTGAGAACCTGTGATTGATAGAATAAAAATGGAAGTTGGTAACTCACCTATCGATCCTCTAGTGGTTCTTTCTTCCCAAAACACTATTGTTAAAGATTACAAAGTAGCAACTTATATTTTGGCTATAAATTTTGCTCAAAGAAATAGAGGTACAATAGCTATGAAGAATAAAGTAAAAGTGAAAAATCTCAAGGAAGTTATTATACTAAGGAAATAAAATGATAGCATACAAAGGGAAGTACAACAATTGAGAAAATCGTTACAAACTAGTAGACATTTTTATGAGGGTCATGAAAATAAAGTTGTAAAACAACTTGGAATTTATGATAAGAAGAAATAAGCCTAGTAGATTGTTGAAGCTCAGATTGAAGCAGATTTTCAAACTATTTTTTTACTTGTTTCCACTGAAGCAAGAACCCAAATTGACTTTGTATTTTTCTCTATTGAAGTAAAAGTTCAAGTTCGTGCTCCACCTATTTTCTTCCTTTTTCTTCATTGGAAAAATTGTAATTTTTCATTATGATTGAAAATTACATGTTGTAGATGCTTTTCAGCATATGTCGTGTTGGCCCTTTCCCATCTCTGTGGTCATATTAAAAAATGTTTTTGAGTTTATCAAAAATAGGATGCAATATCATCCATCACCATGCAGAGTGCTCAGTCACTGTATGATATAAAAACTATAAATATTTCTGCTATCTACAATATTCCTCATTTGAGCCTCTATGCTCCTGAATCATCCACTCCCCTTGGGGAAGTACTGTGGCCTCCTGGAAAGCCCTTCAGCACTGCAGTTATGTTCCCTATAAATATGTTGAAACGAAATAGAATTAAACTGTACTTTGAACAAGTTCACTTCATCTAGAATATTACTAAGAGTGTGTGAGTGACAAACAGTAATATTATTGAACCAATTTACTATGAGTTTTGAGTCAATATATGTTTAGATCCATGAAATTATGACCAAATGAAAAATGCAGCGAATGAAGGAGTGTTATAGACATATTTGGGCACTGCAACCCCAATCACATATGTCGATAAACCAGGGGATCTGAAACCCCCAAAAAGTGTTGTTTCATACCCTAAAGGATCATGGTCAATTGATTACATCATTTCCCAGAAGCTCCACCTAAAGAACTACTCAGAACTGGCCAAAACTGGACCATACTAACTACTCCTTGGTCAAAGCGTGATGCATCTCACCTATTACACATGTGGGGTGCGATGCATACTGAAAAGGCCTTCTATAGGGTACGATGGGTGAGATAGACAAATGGTAGAGATAGTTTTCTCAGTGGAAACCCAGAGAATCTTCTAGAAACTTCTCATATGACACTTTCCTCTTTGAATTCACCCAGGGATGAGTAAGAGATCATGAAATATCCAAGTGGAACCAAGAACTATAAATGAAATGATACTAATCAAAAACCCAGAAGCTGACTCACCCCCTACAAATATCTATATATAGATCCCTCATCATAGAGATCTAGAGGCTGGAATTTTGTAATTTGTAAGGAAGTGTTGTTGGTTTCTCTTTGAGACATTGTATTGTTGGGTGATCTTTCTTTTCATGAGGTGAAGAGGGCTTTCATGCTGGGAGGATGATACTGGATCAGACAGCTGGGTTGTAATCCTCTCTTCTACTTCTACTATCAATAAATTATTTGAGTTTTCCTCCATATACTTGTGTATTTGTGAATCTTGTATTTGTGAATGCAATTATATGGTTAATGTACTTCTCATTCTGCATTGTTTATAGTATTATATATCTCTACGCATTGATGGTGTTTTATTGCTTTGCCTCTACAAGTGTTCTTTAAAGTGGGACAAGTGAGAAAGAAGTGGAAAGCTCTATCAAAGGAGAGGGGAAACAAGCAAGGAGCCAAGCGAAAGATTAAGGTTGGTGCTCTCTGCTTCTCTCTTATCTATCATGCATAAAGGAAAACACAAGTTACCTTGAATTGTTTGTTTCTAAGATAGATACCCGTCTTAGTGGGACTAGTAAATCAAATAGACACTAGTTTTCCCAGAAAAAAAATGGTGACTCCATTGGGGAAAGAATAGTTTGTTTGTTTTTTACTGTTGTTTGCTTTATAATCTACAAAAGGAGCCTGAAGTTAAGCCAGCTAGCCTTCAAACTACTTTTGCTATGCAATTGCAAAGTAGATCAACGTTGCTTCAGTGAATCTCTGGGTTGGCTTATGAACTAAAAATCTGACTTGTAAACATCCTAAGTGCCCTGGTGGTAGCTCAATAACCTCATAAGATCATACCCCTATACTTTGTGTTTACTACCCATCATATATCGACCTAAAACCCTGAACTTAGCTACAAATTTTGAGAAAACACCAAGGTCAGTTCCGTTCCCTGGTCCATTGCACTGTCTCTCATTGGCAGTCTAGATGCATCACACCTCTCATGTGCTACAGGTGAGATGCATCATTGTTTCCCTTAAGGACAGGAGTGATGATTGAATGAGATTGCTTCCCTCTCTAAAATTTGGTTTTTTCTTCATTGTTTTCAGCTCTATTCAGTAGTTTTGCTACCTATTATTAGTATATCATTGTTGAAGCCTCCTTCCTTTACATTATTTAGCCTCCATTGATAAGGAATTGTGAATGATTTTATGTATTTTTCATCATTTACAGACCTCCTTTGCAAAAGGTAGCTTAATTGAACTGTCGTCTTTTGATTCAGAAGTGTCGTAATTATTGTTTTGAGTCAAGAAGAAGAGTGTCGTAAAGTCTTTCTCTTCTAGATAGTTGATTGTACTTTTTCCATTATATTTTATTTGAATTGTCAATATTTGAAGTGTCGAAAGCAATTTTCCATTCGAAATCGAAAGTGTCATTTTAGTCTTCCTTTCATTTTGAAAATAAATTGTTGAAGTGTCGCTTTGAAGAAAATAGTTCAGATTTGTATGTAGTTTTCCTTTTTGGCATTCGCGCATGAAGGAAGTGGAAAAACAAATACATGCATGTGCATTTTCATTTAGACTGCATGTGGAAAATGATTTAAGAAAAGTGCATTTAGTGTGTGCTCTTTGCTCTCTGTTGAAATAATTGTACTTTTATTTCCTTAGTAGCTAGGATTTTGATTGCTAAAAGAAAACAAACGATTGTTTATCATTTTAGATTGCACATTTAGGAATTTTACATCTACATCATGTGGTGAACCTTAAAAGACAAAATTCCAAGAAAGATCAACTCTAAAATAAATCTCAATGAACATAAAAATTCTTTGGAACCTAATGCACAACATCTATAAGTCTAGGCTAGAGATGTATTCCAACGTCGTAAAACTTGGTAACTATCATTTTCATCGAATGTTGGGTGATTCCTCCTCTTTGATACAACAAGTGCCAGTACGAACTTGTGCTCCCCGTACCATCGAGTATATATTGGGAGACCACAATAGGGTGATATCCTTTGTCATTAGGAAGTTGTGTCTACCACCCTATCGATCGCAATGCATTGAACATAGCATTCGGGAAGATTGACTTTCGTACGTAAAGTCCTTGGTAATTTCTCTTTAATTTACTACCAAGGTGTATATTGCAATTTTGTGATTGGTTTCATAATCCCTTTGTCTAAACTTCCAGAGTAGTCACTTTCATTCCTTTTTGTCTCCCTAAAAGAAAAGGTCCATCTAAGCACTTGTCACTTCAGGCTCATTAAAAATTGAAGGCGACTAGAGTCACCTTTAGCTTTTTCTCGACTGTTAAAAGTTGAAAAAGCAAGTTGTGTCAAAGTGTCGTAAAATTTATTTAATTAGGAACAACATCCCTATTCCTTTGTTGATCTTAGGTTGAGGTAATGGAATCCACGAATCGAGGATTTCCCCTTGGGGAAAATCCTAGTCCTTTATCCTCTTAGGGAGATATTGGTGCTCCTTATATGGCTACATTGTCCCTTCCAGGAATCACAATTTGCCTGCTAGTACGGATATTCTCAACCTCTGTCGTTCAAAAAAACGTAATTCCTCAGCAATCGAATCAGCAACCAGATGATACTGGAGTTTCTCCCTCACCTTAGACTTCATTTGTTTCTCCATCTCCTTCTTCCTCTTCGCTTGGTGAGACTAGTGATACTAAAAGCCAAGTAACTGAGAAGAAGAAGAAAGGGAAGGAGAAGAAGAAGAAGGAGCCAGTCATGCAAGGGGGCAACCATGCATCATCCAGTGAAAATACACACACCGTACCTTCCAAACCCAAATCTCCATGAGTAATTTGCAAAGGAAACCACTTTCATCGAGATTGTCCTTGCATCTCGTGGATCTTGAGAGACTGGTCTCCCCGCTTGCACCATCCGGTGTCATCAACCTCTGTCAATCAAGTTGAGAGGACACCATCAACTAGTGGAAGTGAAGTCAATGGACAAAACAGAATATCTAGATTTCCTTGTAGGTTGTGTGAAGGCAATCATGCCCTCCACCATTGTTCTTTTTTGGATGAAGCTAAAAGTTTCTTGGATAACTGTCCTGCTTCACTGCAGCGAATTTCATCTGGTTACAAGAAACCCTTGCCAAGTCCATCGCTAGTTGAAAATCCAACTGACATACCTCTGTTGTCAGTCGAAACACCTATTATTGAAGATAAACCCTCTGATTCCACACCAAACCAAAGTCAACAGGTCGAGACAACGGTCGACCCAGTCTTGCCTTCACAAGGTCCATCTTCAGATGATACAGTCTCCAAAGAGAATGAGAACGACACCATTCAAATTCTTTTTGTTAACGCAAATTCTAATGAACATGGGGGAAATCTAACCATTCCTTTACCACAGGAGAGAAGTTCCCCATTTCAAGAGCTTCATCCAACCATTTATTCGGTCCCCCCTCCAAGCAATCTAGTCATTTCCTTCAATTGGAATCTACTAGCGGGACCCCACCTACCATTTAATGTACCATTCCAAATCATAGTACAAGTTTAAAGGATGATCATGTCTGGCACTATCATAGATGAATGGGATTTTGTGAGTATCCTTTCCTCAACTACTTGGAAAGTGCTCGGTTCACCATCGTTTCTGCCTGAGAATCGAAATTTGTCAGGCTTCAACTAAGGAACCAGTTGACTGTTAGGGATCCTTCGAAATTTGCCTATAACTTTGAGAAGGAAAAACATTAATTTGAACGTGATGGTAGTCCAAGGGCCACTAGATTACAATCTATTCCTTGGGCATGATTATGTTTACAACATTGGAGCTATTTTTTCCACACTCTTTTAGGTGATGTGTTTCCCGTATGAAGGCAAAATTGTATAGCTTGTTGAACAATTTTCATTTCCTGGTTCAAACACAGCTATGAGTCAAATACCATCCCTAAATGGTCTCTTTGCATAAGGAATGTCTCTTCAACCTCTAGTTCATCCACCTAATTACCGTGAGTGATTCAGTGAATGTGACAAAACCCAGGGGGCATGCACCCTGGTCTGCTTCGGCAAGCAAACCCAGATGAAAAAACAGATTTTCTTGTAGGTTATATGATTGGTCTGAAACACCATTTCCATGTAGGATATGGGATCAATCCGAAATAGGATCTCCTCGCACGTTATGTGATTGGAAGCTCAAACCATTCACCTTTGTCTATTTCGATGGACAGAGTCGAGGAAGTGTTTTGTTTGCTCTACAGATGAAATGATCCTGCTTAAATGCAGGAACTTCCATAGGGGAACTGGAAATTTTATTTTTCTCAACACTTGGGGGCATGCAAACCTTTTTTACACAAGTGAAAAGTGACTAGCGCAACTCTAACCTCATAGAATTTGAGCCTAACTTTTAGTTCCACTGCTTAGGTTAGGTGATTGGTTAGATCCACCATTCACCTTTGTCGGTGGCCCCATCAAAGAAAAGGTAATGTTTTTTCTAAGCTATCCTACCCAACCTTAGTAATTCATTAACTCTTAGTGTAGTAAGTTTTTTAGTTGGTCGTTTCTAGCTTGCATACAAAAGGTGCTGAGAAAAGTTTCGCATGGGGCAACCTCATTAAAACATGAACCTACTAATAAGAAACATCTTTAAAGACGATTAGAGCAAGCAATGTTTCCTCAAAGTTCAATCTCATTAAAAAATAAACCTAGCACTGAGCACATGTTGGCACAAGGTTCAAGCTCATTAAAAAATAAACCCACCACTCAGCACATGTTGGCACAAGGTTCAAGCTCATTAAAAAATAAACCCGCCTTTCCGTAAATAACCTTTGCGATTGCATTGCTATCAACCTTTTGAGCCTTGGTCATGTTCTTACCATCACCTCCACTTTTTTAGTTGATCATACACCTCCACTTGATTGTTTACCCTTTTGAGGAATAGCTGCAATGAGTAATTCTATTAGCCACCCTCTTTACACTGCCATGTTTGAGAAGTTCTAAACTTACCTGGAACTAGTTGCTACCCGAAAACACCACTCCTTCCTAAAAAATGAGTCTCTTTTAACCTCTTTTTAGAATCATAAAATATGAAAATATTCCCAAGATATTTGCCTTTCCAGCTCATTAAAATAAAGGGAAGCACCATCCCTCCTCTACATTTGAATCTTTTTGGACCTGAGGGATCATTCCACAAAAAGATCGAGCACTTGTCTTTTTCGGCTTGTTAAAACTATCGAAAAGTCATCCCTTTGGTATTATTTGATACTTTTTCAGACTTAAAGGATTATGCCACGAAAAAGGACTGCTAGAGTTTCCTTTTCATCCCTTTTCAAACTCTCTAAACATGAAAAGGACTAAGTTGTCTTTGTCGTTAAACTCATTAAAAAAAAGCGACAAACTTGTCCATCTGGACAAGAGCGAGTTTCACTGTCACTAGGCTCGCTAAAACATAGCGAAAGGTTTGCCCAAAGGACAAATTATAGACCAAGGATATGTTATCGTCTTCAATCCTGACAAAAATAAAGAGATACTACTCAGTAATGAATGGGGAAAAAGGGAAGGAAACTTGAAGAACTTCATTGGTAGCAGGTCACTCTTGAACATGACACTTTCACTCCATCACCATGATTGAGTTGGGTTGGTTTATTCCATTCACCGGTCACATCACCATTGTTCCTCCGTACCATCCATTTTTGGGGTTAACGCTACCAATCCATTTCACTTTTTCCGATATGTTTAAGAGAAGTCACTCAGAGAATTCACCAACCCAGTAAACGCATCATCCACTACAATACCTTCATTCTCCATTTTTCATGACTGCCATTCCTGAACCTTGTATCATCAGATCGTTTTCACCTCCACAAAATAATTTGCTTCATTTTGTGTGGTAGATGTGGGATTCATTAAGGCCCTCCTACGATGGGTCAATTCTTGTTGACATCAACTCATTATCCAGGAAGTTGACTTAGGAACAATCCTTTCAGTACTTTGAAGCTTGCATGCCTCAATGGCAATTTTCTCACTTCCAGTGACAGGTTTACATCAATGGCCTTCGACCGAAAGATTTTGCGTGATGTTTGACATCGAATAATATATTCACACCACATGAATTGTACTATAGTACCTTGAGGGTCATTATCATTATCAGTGATTCCTCTCGCACCTGTTAATAGCTTACATCATTGGCTAGTAATCGGGCGATGTTTTTCCATGTTCGACTCCAGAACATCTTTTCACATGGATCGACTTGTACATCGAGTGAAGATTGAATGAGTTTGAAGACCCTGGATCTATTTTCATCCATCCGGGTTGTGATATATTCAGGAAAATAAAGACATCAAATGTATTCCATGGCTGCACAGATGATTATCCAAGCTAAGGGATGATGGCTCTATAAGAATCATCAGTCTGCAAAAACAGACGATTGTTTGTCTTATGTACATAAAAATGAATTTATAAAGCTGAAGATGGGAATGCCGCCTTAGCTAGATCATGAAAATAATATGAAGATAATGTATTTTATTGTATCTTATTACAGGTCACCTTCCAGTTCAAAAAACCTTTGATCCTCATGATAAAGCATTTCACCCGACATCAAAAGATTTACGACCTCATGATTTAGGGGGTAATTGCTATAGACATATTTGGGAACTGCAAACCCAATCACATATGTTGATAAACCAAGGGCTCTTAAACCCCTAAAAAGTGTTGTTTCATACCCTAAAGGATCATGGTCAACTGATTACATAATTTCCCAGAAGTTCCACCTAAAGAACTACTCAGAACTGGCCAAAACTGGACCATACTGACTACTCCTTGGTCAAAGTGAGATGCATTTCACCTATTACACATGAGAGATGTGATGCATACTCAAAAGGTCTTCAATAGGGTTCTATGGGAGACAATAGAAAAATGGCAGAGATAGTTTGCTAAGTGGAAACCTAGAGAATCTTCTAGAAACTTCTCATATGACACTTGCCTTTCTGAATTCACCCAGGGATGAGTAAGAGATCATGAAATCTCCAAGTGGAACCAAGAACTATTAGTGAGATGACACTAATAAAAAACCCAGAAGCTGACTCACCCCCTGCAAATATCTATATATGGATACCTCATCACAGAGATCTAGAGGCTGGAATTTTGTAATTTGTAAGGAAGTGTTGTTGGTTTCTCTTTGAGACATTGTATTGTTGGGTGATCTTGCTTTCCATGAGGTGAAGAGGGATTTCATGCTGGGAGGATGATGTTGGATTAGATAGCTGGGTTGTAATCCTCTCTTCTACTTCTACTATCAATAAAGTTATTTGAGTTTTCCTCCATATACTTGTGTATTTCTGAATCTTGTATTTGTGAATGCAATTCTATGGTTAATGTGCTTCTAATTCAGCATTGTTTATAGTATTATAAATCTCTATGCTTTGACAGTGTTTTGTTGCTTTGCCTCTACAGGTGTTATTTAAAGCAGGACAAGTGAGAAAGGAGTGGCAAGCTCTATCAAAGGAGAGGGGAAAAAAACAAGGATCCAAGCGAAAGATTAAGGTTGTTGTTCTCTACTTCTCTCTTATCTATCATACATAAATGAAAACACAAGTTACTTTGAATTGTTTGTTTCTAAGATATCTACCCATCTTAGTGGGACTAGCAAATCAAATAGACTCTAGTTTTCCTGAAAACACGGAATGTAATAAGTTCTGCAAAATTATTCGTTCCCTTGCCAAGCCCCATCTTAACCTTGTAGAAATGTCATTCATTGAGATATAAAATGAATCCACCACCACATCCATGGTCCTGTGCAGCATCATAAAAAAATGCAGAGGGAGAATTTTTATCTATAGGATTAGGGTTATGCAGTCTTCGAGGTCGAGGCCTATGGGGCTCAGGCAGCTCGTGATACGTTGATATGATCTGGGCTTATATATGTGGCCAACTAGCAACTCTGTCCTCAAATATAATTCAATTCTGGACCAACCATGGGTGCCAACAAATAAGTAAGGGAAGACATAATTGTTTTATGCCATGATGCAGATTGCACCAGTTTTCCCAAGCTCGACATATATTATCACCCTCCCATTTTCTAGATAAATGAATCAAGGAAGGGACAATCTGCTAGAGATTGCTCAGAGTATCACATTGAAGGAATAAGTTCACTATCAATTCATTAGAATTTTTGCATAAGATGCACTAGTGTGGGCCATGGAAAGAGTGGTGTAATAGTGATTCTCTTGTGGGTACTTTATTTCCGAGCATACACCAAAAGAAAAATCTTGTTCTTGGGGGTGAAACAAGCTTCTAGGTGCTCTTCCACCATATTTATGTCTGCTCCGGCTGTTTGTGTGAAATCAAGTTTAGGTATCTGGACTTTGGGGTATAAATGCCATTCACGGCAAGGCTCCAAACAAGTTCATCTGGTCCTTCCTTAATCTTGATGTGAGATTCACTCAATGCATTTATGTAATCTTGCGATTCCCAGTGCTACTGTGGAGGAATATTAAGTTGATGGGAAGTTTTCCATCCCTGAGAGAAAATGTTGGTATTAATTTGATTCGATATGTGAGCCAATACCTTTATCCCATGTGCATTAAGGGGCTGGATGACTTCTCTTGGTAGGTGGAATGTTCCTCCTCCCCCAGTCCAGGGATCCAGTCCAATATGAGCCTTTGATCCATCATTTATTCCCCAAACGAGATTGTTTCTCATGCTAGGAAAGGAATGTGGAAGAGCCTTCCAAACAGAAGATATACCTGATCTAGGCCAACTAGGCATGTTAACCCAATCCATGATTTGGTGAGGCCAAATGTGCTTGTAATATGACACTGTAGTCCATAGGTTCTTGCTAGTCAATAATATCCAGCTCATTTTTGCATCCAGGGCTTGTGAAAATAGGGCTAGGTATTTTAGTCCCCATCTTCCCCATTTTTTGGGCAAAGCGATCTTGTTCCAGCTGACCCATGCAAAAATCTTTTTGTCTTGTTGGCCATTCCAGAGATATCTGCTATAAAGTTGTTGCAGATGGGCCAGAATGTTCCTAGGAATCCAAGCTAAAGCCATCCAGAAAATAGGGGTGGCCTCAAGAATAGATTTGATGAGCACTAATCGGCCTGCTCTGGATAAGTATCTATGACTCCAATTAGAAATCTTTTTTTCCATCTTGGTGACAAGCTAGACCCAATCTACTATTTTCAGGCTGAGGGGCTTTATCCAAAATCCTAGATATTTGAAACCTTTGTCAAGGGGGATGATACAATAAGGGAAGTGGTGCTAAGCAAGTTGAGACTCCTGGATGGAAGTGAGGGCTAAAGTGATGGTGGATTTCCCTTGATTAGCTTGCATACCAGTAGCCTTCGAGAATAGGGAGAAGATTTTTGAGAAGGTAATTGAGTCTCGGATGCTCCCATCAAGGAAGATGAGAACATCATCTGCAAAAAGGAGATGAGTGAGATAGCAAGAGTCAGTTATCTTGAGGCCACAAAGGCTGACATCTCTTTTAGCTTTGGCTAGTAGCCTACTAAGCCCATCCATGACAATCAGAAAGTGTAAGGGAAAGAGGGGGGAGCCTTGTCTGAGGCCGCGCTTAGCATGAAAGAAGTGGGAGGTAGATCCATTGATGAGTACATTGAAGGTATGGGTGATGATGCATGCCATAATCCAAGTAATGAAATCATGAGGAAATCCTATGTGTATAAGGAGCATCTTGATGTAGAGCCAACTGACTCAATCAAAAGATTTTTCTAGGTCGATCTTTAAGATGATTCCTTTAATATGTTTAGTCCAGATCGAGTGAATGGCCTCTTGGGCTGTGCCAATGGCTTCATGGATCTAATAGGGCTCAAGGAAGGCGAACTGTTGGGGGGTGATATGGCGAGAGAGAATAGGCTAAATATGATTTGCAATGACTTTGGAAATAATATTATACAAATAGTTACATAATGAGATGGGCCTAAAGTCATTGAAAGAGGAGGAGGAATTGAATTTCATAATAAGGGAAATGAAATTTCTATTGACAACATTGTAAATGGATCCAGATATTCTATACTCTTCCACTACTTTTAATAGATCATTCCCCAGGAGTTCATAGAAAGCAAGATAAAATTATATCATCCACCCATCCAGGCCAAGACTTTTGTCGTTTTAAACCATTTCAATGTTCCTTCCAATTTGCCTATAGTAACAGGAGAGTTTAGGTCTTTTGCCTCATCACCGTTTACCAATCGAGGGAATGTCCAGCAACATTGATGATGTCAGCAAGGTTAGACCCAGAAGGCATTTAAAGAGATTCTTGAAACGAGAGGTGTCAGGATGGGAGAGTTTTTTGAAGGTGTCCGCTACTCCCCCATCAAGTAGGGGTAAGTTCCAAATTGTGTTAAAAACTTTTCTACCTTTTGCATAGTTCTGGAAAAATCTTGTGTTTTCCACTTGTAACCATATAGCTCTGCTCTTGAGACACCAAGATTCCTCTCTCTCCTTCAGAATCTTTCCTTTTGGTTTCCCAGCTCGATTAGGTGAGCTTTTTCATCAGCTGAAGTAAACCCCCGGTTGCGGTCATCGAGCAGTGTACACAATTTAGCCTCGATTTGGGATAAAGATTGATCCTCCCTCTGATTTTTCTCTTTGGCCCATTTGATGGAAAGATTCTTGAGCTATGACAGGTTGTGGTAGAAGCCCTTAGTTAAGCATTCATGTCTTTCAATAGGGTTGGCTTTCCAATAATTCGAGACCAGGTTAATGTAACTAGGATCCTGAAGCCAGACATGATTAAATTTGAATGTAGCTTTGGGTTTGGGATGGGGACCAAAGACTTTAAGATAAATGGAAGAGTGATCTGAGACACCCCTAGAACCCACCCATTGTTTGTAATGGTGCAGATGATTCATAAGGGGAACCTTAATCAAGAAACAATCTAATCTTCTGGCTAGAGCATCATTCCCCACCCTTCTGTTTCGCCAAGTAGGGAGTGGCTTATTCATGGGAATATCCACAAAGTTGTTTTTTTCCAGAAGGTTTTTCATGAAGCTAGTAATAGAGTCCACTTGAGCTTGTGATCCCCATGATTCCCCAAATCCCATGGAGAAATTGAGATCACCCCCAAGAATGATGTGATCAGAAGAAATGATAGAGAGATTAAGCAGATGTTGCTAGAAGTTTTATCTCTGATGGAAAGGACCATATATATTAATGACCCTCAAGTTTAGGTTGAGATCTACCAAGAAAATATCTAACCGATAAATCCAAGACCTCCCCATGATTCTAATACTTTTATGTTGCAGGGATTGAAACCAATGGCTAGGTCCCCCAATCCTCCTGAAGCATCTATGGCATCTATGGAAGTAAGGAGACTAATATGTTGGTCATGATTTTGGCCTCACCTAGGGTTTCTTGCAGTATGATGATATTAGAAGACTCAACTTCGAATAGTCAATGCAAGGCTAGTTTCTTGGAGGCACTAGCCATTCCTCTGCAATTAAATTGGAGACACTTCATGGGGGAACCCTTCCCGTAGTATTCAATACTCTAAG
Source organism: Pinus taeda (assembly GCA_000404065.3). Taxonomy (NCBI): domain Eukaryota; kingdom Viridiplantae; phylum Streptophyta; class Pinopsida; order Pinales; family Pinaceae; genus Pinus; species Pinus taeda. The sequence continues at coordinate 230,780 of APFE031058904.1, forward strand.
AATCCCTTCTAAATTGAATTGTCTTCCAGAGGCAACCTCTGCCCCAGCCCTTTGAATGGCTTTTGAGAGATTATATTTTCTCCCTCAAGTTGAAAGCATGACTGATCCAAGTTGGGAAAGTCCCAAACCTGAGATATGGGTCCAGTGACCATCAATGTGTGAATGAGAGTGAAGGTTGTAGTTTTCGGATGAAAACCTCCCATCAGATGATGGGGAGGTGGAAGTGGATGAAAAAAAGGGAAAGGATGGAGCGGTGGTGGAAATGGTGGGTAAAGAAAGAACCAGTGTATAATGAGGCACAGTTGTATTAATGGCAAATGAATCAAGTGAAGAGTTGTAAGTAAAAGAGGAAGGGCAAGAGGTCAGAGGAATACCCAAAATTTTTGCGGCCTCGGCCGCTACATGAGCTCTTGTTAGAGGGGGAGATGGTATTCTGTAGTCTCCTTCAACCATCTTCGTGGTGTTGTTGTTGACCGATGCCCATGGAGCCGAACTAGGAGAGTGATTCTGAGCAGGTGCATCTGGCCCCAAAGATGTAAGAAGTACCCTCAGAGGATCCTCTAGTTTCTTTATAAGTGGCATTCCTTAAAGATGTGCCCAATTTTGTGATATCTTCTACATTGGAAAGGGACTCCTTCGTAGTCACACCCAAGTGTATTTCCCCCATTGAAGAGTGATTTTTTCTTCCAATCCTTCTCGTGTGTCCCAGTGGACTAGGATGCGAGCTAGGGTTTGCTTCTTTGATTGAATGAATGTTCTATCATGGTCTAGGTAAGTGTTGAGGGCATTTCCAAGTCTAACGAAGACCTCCTCACACCAATATTGTAGTGGAAGGCCTAGAAAGCGAATCCATAGAGGTCTCACCCCAATCTGCTCCCTCTCTGGATCGAATAGGGGACTCCATCTCTTGAGGAGTATTGGAACCATATCAATATGCCAATATCTAGCAAAGATCATATTTATGTAATTTTCTTTAGGAAAATGAAGAGAAAAACAACCACTAGGCAATACCTGCACCTCAGGTAGTTCTTTAAGCATACTTCCCTAAATCTCTCGAAACCATAAGGTGAGTTTGTCCACTGAGTATGATCTGCCTCGAACATGTCCAACCAACACAATACTAGCAATGTAAATAGCCTCCCCAATAGCAGTACTCTTGCCAAAATTTATGGTGATGTCCATTGAGGTAGCCTTCACACACTTGTTCTTCTGTTTCCCAGTTCGTGGCACTGATGGATGGTCCAACAACAGATCTAGTGTGACAGAGCCCTCCTGAGGTAGATGTGCCACTGATTTAACCTTCACTGCAGGAGTTTCAAAACAACCTGATGAGGATTTTGTCCATAGGATGCCAGGATATCCTTAGATGGAGCTGAAAAAAGGGTCGAACTAGATGGATGGAGGTGGTTTATCAGTGGATTTGGATCAAAAGAGGGCGATGGTGGAGTGATAGTAGTGAGAATGTGAAGAGTGCCTAGAGATAATGGAGGGAAATCAAGGGTGGGAGAATCAATGGATAGGGACTCAAAGACCACCAGGGATGTACTATTACTAGGAAAGGTAACCGCCGATGCATTTCTTGATGGAACAGAGACAGGTGGGGGAGTTGAGCCTGAGGCCAACGAAATTAGGTTAGGGTTTCCAAAAATTACCTGGTCAAGAAATGGTTCCTCGGAGTAATCAAGCTCCTCAAACTACATGACATCGCCCATGATGATAGCTGTTAACTGCTGGCAGATGGAGACAACTACGGTTGAAATGGAGGAGAAAAAAAATATTGCCGGTCGTCTGGGTCCAGGTACCTACAAGTGGTGCATCATGCTACAGTAAAACTAGGGTTTTTACCCTAAACCCTTATAGAGCCTTCTAACTTCGTGCTTCATCCTTCCTCCTCCACCTATTTTCATTGAAGTTGAGACTCAAATTTATCCTGTGCCTATTCTTATAATTCATTGATTGTAAATGCTACAATAAATGTGTTGAATAAAACTCTGGCAGAACATAAAGACACCATAGCTAGATATCAAAGGGAGGTAGTGCCTCAAATGGAATATTAGAATTTTCTCCAATGCTTTCAAGCATTAGTAATGATAGAGGATGAAACCATGAAAAATTAAGAGATGCCAAGAAAACAATTCAGCCCTTGTGGGATCATATTCGTAAGTTCATAGAACAAAAGGATGAAATTTGTTCTATTCACGTAGATGTCCTAGCATGCAGATATCCAACGTGAAATTATGCTTTATTTCTACGTGAATAATATTTTTTTCTTAAACCCAAGGCTATACAATGTGGCCAACCATATTAATTTAACAATGTGCTAGATTTCATTACTTTTTTCATAACCAAGATGAGAAAACAAAGTATCTCTTGTGTGAAATTTACATACATAACTTTCTTTTGTCAGAACATCTAAAAGAAAATATTATTCCATTTTTGAGAGATGTGTAGCTTCAATATTTTATATCATTTTCACTTAATCAAATAAAGAGGGAGAAATCATATCACACTTTTCAGCGAAGAGAGAATAATATTGACCTCTTGGTTAGAGGTGAGACAAAGAATGCCTTTTCTACACTTGTTTTCCATAATGCCTTTAAAGAGAAGCCTAATATTTCTCCCTCTCTTGAGTGAATTCATAACGAGGTATTACAATAACAGTGGGAACAGCTACAAGACATAAAATATGAGGCTATCAGTGGAGCCAAAATGAGATGGCAAGTGGCATCTAGAGAAATAAACAATAGGGAACCTTTTGGCATATATAATTTTCAGTAAGCCATGTCTAAAGTGAATGGTTATGTTAACATTGTGTTGGAAGATGGAATCAAATGGATGGGATTGAGGTGCATATTCCTTATGATTTTGTGTCCTCAACCTTACTATAATTCTGATTATGAACTGCCATAGGTAGGTAAGTATTTAGATTTTAAGGAAATCAAAAGTAGGAGTAGATTTAGGCTTAGAGTAGAAGAACCCTAGGGAGCCTACTCCTTAACTACCTTACATGTTAATTATTTATTTGCACAAGGACACACAAAAATGTTAGTTGGGAGGTGATGTTGGACCTCACAATTTTCATGATTCCCTTAACCTATTCCTTAGTTTTAATGTTGTTTTATTGTCTTTTTCTTATATTTATGACATATTAACTCATGTAATATAGGCCTTAGAAGGAATTAGTTTACTTTTACTATTTATCCTTTTAGATGTACTATTTTGAATACAAAATAAATATTTATTCATGGTTGAATATTTACTATGAATATGGCTTTTGCGATATAATAGGGGTAGCTAGCAGTTGATGTTGTTTCCTGAGTTGTTTGTGGTAAAATCGGAATAATGTGATGTTTTCACAACCAATTGTAGCAGGTCAAGTGAGGTTGATTCTCATCTAAGTAAATATGTTAGGGATAAAGCCCTTGGTTATTATTATGTGGGCGATATTAATACTCTTTGTAACTAAAAACAAGCATTCTAAGAATCTTTATATTCTCAAGATTTCTCTTTGTTAAAATATTTACTTTTTTTATATTTCTCAAATGTGGTATAAATATGGGGGCTTGTGTCCTAAAAGATATATTTTTTTAATGTTTTCATACATTTTATAGACTCATTGAAAGCATTGACTGTAATCATTCTTTCATAATATTATGTTATTTTTTACAGTCAAGAATTAATCCACTATTTGATCTTTTCTATAAGGCAGTCTGATTCCGGTAGTTTTGGCCCACTTTTGGATGTGACACTGTCTTCATTTATATTACTAGATTCACATTTTATCTATTTATATAAATCTTTCATATGTTATATTAATTGCAATTCATGGGCTCTATTTTGAGCAGATATAATATCGGTAATCATGATATTGATTTGTAGGGATTGTTCTTTACATAGTTGATATATAATTTTTGTTTTTTACTGATGTTTCTTGAAGGTTATCTCTTGATCGTTGATGCTTTTGTACTAGTTTCAGTTTTCGTCTTGCTATTTTTTCTTTTCTATTTCAAATATGTAGTTTTCCAACATTGTTCTTTTGGTTCAATAATTTCTATTTCTTAAGTATTACTTCTAGAAAGGGATCTGAGTCCTTAAATTGATTCCTAGAACCACACAGGTAGACCCCTAAATAAGTTACAATCAAATAGTTCTTCCTTCAGAGCTCGGTGCCTTCAAAAGCTAATCCAAAATACCAAGCAAGATAAATATAAAATAGAAAAAACATTTGTTGTCAGGTCTCATAGTATTTATCCGCCTTTCATTGTCTCAGAATTTGTTGCCTGGTTGTGAGGCTTATTTTTGTACGAAAATAGTCTAAAACTAAACCATAAAACTAGAAAAAAAAATCCCTATCATTATATCTGCCTATTTCTACCCAAGGGTCGAAGATAATTTTAGAGTTAAATAATCAAAAGATATTCATTTTGTACATAATTAGGATGATGAATCAAGTTCCTTTTTATAGATTTGGGTGGGGCTCTTAGGTAACCACCAATTCCTTTTGGAGGAAGATAAATATCTTTAAATTCGAATAAATTATAGGGGAAAACCCCTTTGTTGGTTTTAAATTATGAATTACAAAACCCTCATAAGCTCTTGATTTAAAAACCAAATATTCACAAATATCCTTTTACTATAAGTAATATTACTTTAATCCTTGGTGAGGGGTCCTATGGCATGATCATTTTAATTGGTTAAGGAGGAGGTTCCACATGATCATGCTTTGGGGTTTATGCCCATAGGTTGGGGGTGTTTCGAATTGGATCCATGAAGATTATCACAATACCATGACTGTATCAAATCAGGATAAAACTTCGAATTCAAGAGCATAGAGTGATTAGGAAGACCTCTGAACAGTGGTAGTTGGCAACCAGTGAGGAATGACAAGGACCTTGGTCAAAGTGCGTTGACTGAGGTCCATGGAGATTGTGTAGGAGGTGAAAATGGCACCTGGGAAGCCCGAGTCGGAAAAAGGAGGTTGTTTCTGATGCACGATTAGCGTTAATCATGCATCGCTAAGCAAAGCCCCTCGAAAAAAAAAGGCCCCGAAGCGCTTGGTCGCATGGAAGCTGAGAAAACTATGGGGAAAGTGCTAAAGGCTAAAGGCAGGACCCGCCCTCTAAATTGGCAGTATATCGGGGGCACCCTTGGGAAGTAAGCGGATTTGGAGAAAAACAAGTGATTCCATTCAGAGCTCGATGCGTGGCAGGCAGAGGAGAGAGAAAACCACCACTCATCACATGCTAACGGTTGAGCAAGTCAACTGCATGAAATGAGTGAATGACGTTGGATCTGAGGGCTCTAGATCTAAGGGCTAAGAACGTGCCCGATGAAAGAACCAGATTTGACGGGGGATGAAGTCGCGATCTATAAGGATTTGAGGTCTGATTTGACCACTGAGGTGGCATATGAGTCATTTCCTGATGTAACCGAAGAACCTAACCGATGGGGAAGAGCTAGCATATCTTGCGCAAGGACAAGTGGCCACTCCATGTGAGTCAATGACCATGACGTAGAGACAGGGAATTCCAAGTGAACAGTAGCAGGCGATCCAACGGAGGTGGAAGGGGAATTGAACAATTGTGAGATCGATTGGATTTAAAGCCATGAACAAATAACAGAAAAGACAAAGAGGACAATGAGAGGAAAAACTAGAGAGAGGAAGACAAAGACAAAGAAAAGAAAATACAGTGAAGAAAAAAGCAGAAAGATAGAAGGCTGAGTTGACCAAAGGCAGCGTCGAGCATCAAAGAGCTTGAGAGGTTCAAGCCATCCCTGATAGGATTTTTCAGGAATCGAGTACCATATTTAGCTCCTCGCATTAAAGACCATAGAGGTCAAGAGCTAGCAAGGAAAAGAGTCTATGCACCCTACTGTCTTGGGGAATCCAAGAACCACCCTACCAAGCATTATTTCTATTTCAGGAGAATCGGATTGAGCTCCTCATTGTAATTCTCTGCTTTAAAGACAAAATAAAAGAAGGCCACCACTGAAAGCTAGACCAGAGATGTAGCCCTAGAGAATAGGGTGAACTCGTTATTAATTATTGTGTTCTTGTATTTTCTTACTGTGTTTCTCTGTTGTTTTCCATATTTCCAGTGTTTGTGTATTTCACAATATAATTGATCTGTTGCCTAAAATAACATAGACACACACCAGCTCCTCAGTCTGTAATACCTTAATTCATTAATAAATTAACTGAGGCCACTCAAGGGTGATTTTCAGATCAAGTGGTATCAGATCTCTAAGCTGTAAGGTTATACAAGCTTGTGTTGGTTTAGTTGTGAATGCTCACTAAATCAAAGCTCAAATTAGGACAAGGAGAGTTGGTAGAAGCTAATCTTGAAATTGGGAGAGTCTATCCTCGGAAGACAATGTTAGAGGAAGGTCCTATGGGTCCACACCTTCAGTTCATAGAATGTTTCCTAGCCATAAAGTCCATGGTAGACGAAATGTATAGGGCCTTTAGAAAACATAAGGATGAAGATTCATTAGGATCTAAACAAGACAAAGGAGAAGATGAGTCTCACCTCCATGACCACTGAAATGGAAAAGGGAAAGATGAGAGCTTTCTCACACCTCCTAATATTTCTGTACATAACAAGAAAGCATCTTTGATCAAACTAGATGTTAAATTTGATTTACCTATATATGATGAAGAGTTAAATGCAAAAAAGTTGGACAATTGGATTAGAAAAATTTATGTGTATTGCATAGTGCAGAACATTGACTCATATAAGAGCAAGATTCAGCTAGCAAGCCTATGCCTTGGAGGTATTTCCTTGGTTTGGTGGGAAGGCAGAATCCAAGTTGACATGAAAAGAAATGGGAAGACTATCTCTGTCTGGAGTGAATTTGTGTCTACAATCAAGAAGCGGTTTTATCTATTGGCCTACATGCGACAAGCCATGGTGAGTTGGCAAACTCTTTGACAGTTAAGGGAAAAGTGTGCAAGGTTACACTCAAGAATTTATAAAGAGATCATTGATTTTACGAATCTCATTAGACTCACTAGAGACTCTGTTGAAGTACATTAGTGGTCTACACAGCTACATGAGGCATACCATCCTCATGTTTAATCCCACTAGTATAGATGAGGTATCTGTGCAAGCTACTCATTTAGAAGCTAAAGGAAAGAATGTAAATCCAGAAGTTGGGGGACCATCCCAACCGACTACAAGCAAGAGCAAGGAGAAAAGAAAGAAAAAGTGGAAAGCAAGGAAGGTTAACACTGCACAAAAAAGCAAAGATTCATGCACTCACTGTAAAAAGGATGGGAAGGATGATGAGCATTGTTGGATTCTGCATCAAGAGCTGAGACATAAGAAGTTTGGGGGAAAGAATAAGAAGACTGGTGCATCTATTCATAAATATTTGGGGTCAGACTCAAGAGATGAAACAACCATTGCAGCCATAGGTATGAAAGGTAAGAATTCTAAAGAATCTACTAGTAATTCTGCACAATCTATTACTGATGAAGAAAATGAGAGAAAGAGACATGAGCTTTTCCATATTCGAGTTATTTCCAAACATCAAAAGAATGATACTTTGTTTGATAGTGGCTCACAAGTAAATTTAATTTCTGAAGCAATTGTAAAGAAATTGGGATTAACAACTACACCTCACAAGAAACCATACCCATGAGGATGGTTGAATGATAAAGCAAAACTACAAGTGACTAGACAATGCAAACTCAAGTTTTCTTTTGGGTCAGCATTTGTAGATGAGGTTGAGTTAGACATAGTTCCTTTGGATATATGTGGAATTGCTTTAGGAAGTCCTTACTTGTATGATAGAAAAGCTATTTTCTATAGAGCTAAGAACAAGTATCTACTTGTCAAAGATGGAATAGAATAATTTGTAAGAGATCATAAACTCAAGAATAATTATACTCATAAACTCAGGGTAGATGAAAAGAATGATAAATTCATGCAAACAATTCTTACTAATGGTTGTAAAGGAAAAGAAACCTGATAAAACCATTGTATTTGAGGGTTGTAATGCTAAACAACAAGCTGATTTAGAAAAGTTTGTTTCAGAGTATGATATCTTGTTTCAAGAACCTAAAGGTCTGTCACCCAAAAAGGAAATAGTACATGATATTATTTTGCAGCAAGATGCTCCTTTGCCTAACATTGGAATGTATAGGTTTTCTCCTTTAGAGAATGCTGAAATCAAGAAGTAGGTGTAGGAGTTGCTTGAGAAGGGTTCATCAGGCCTAGCACATCACCATGTGGGTCACCAATCATTTTGGGGAGAAAGAAGGATGGCTCGTGGAGAATGTGTATTGATTACCGAGCACTCAATAAGATAAAAATAAAAAATTGCTATCCCCTGCCTTGCATAGATGATCTTTTAGATCAATTGAAAGAAGTTGTTTATTTCACCAAGCTAGACTTGCACAGTGGATACCATCAGGTCAGAGTTGTAGAACAAGATACATGGAAGACTGCATTCAAAGAAAAGCAGGGATTGTATGAGTGGCTGATTATGCATTTTGGCTTAACTAATGCTCTTGATACTTTCATGAGATTAATGAATGATGTACTCAAACCTTTTCTTGATGATTTTGTTATTGTGTATCTGGATGACATTCTAATTTTTAGTAAAATGTGGGAAGACCACTTAAAGCATGTTATGCAGACACTAGATGTTTTGAAAATAAAAAAACTTCATGTTAAACTCTCAAAATGTGAATTTGACAAAACATCTCTAAATTATTTGGGTCATATAGTAGGGGGTGGTGAATTGAAAATAGATCCCTCTAAGGCGGTAGTCATTGTAAACTAGCCTAAACCTAAGTCTGCTACAAAAGTGAGAAGCTTCTTAGGGGCAGCACAATATTGGAGGAAGTACATTTCTAACTTTTCCTCAATTGCGGCTCCCTTACATGCTTTAACAGGATTGAACAAGGTGTTTTAGTGGGGAGGCAAACATCACAAAGCCTTCGACACCTTGAAAGAAAATATTAGTACAACACTTGTACTAGAACTACCTAATCTGCAAAAATCATTTGAGATCCAAACAGATGCCAGTGACTATGTCATGGGAGCAGTGTTGACACAACATGGTAAACCCAAATGTTATCATTCTAATATTTTTAATCCTGCAGTAGTTAACTATCCTACATATGATAAATAATTGTATGCATTAGTTTAGAGTGTGAAAAAGTGGAAACATTACTTAATGGGTAAAGAGATAGAAGTACATATTGATCATTACCACTTCAATATCTACACTCCCAAGCTAAGTTATAGTAATCAAGGCACTATAGATGGATGGGTTTTCTAAAACAGTTTCATCTAGTCATTAGATATAAAAAGGGCATACACAATAAAGTTGCAGACATGTTATCTAGACCCATTATAAATGTATCTACTATACTTAAGCATAATTTTGTGCTACATGAAAGCTACATTGAACAATATGCTCAAGATATAGACTTTAAAGATGTATTGCAACTTTGAGTCAAGGTAAGAGAGTAGAAGAATTGGATTATCATGTGAAGGACCGAATCTTATACCATTGTGGGAAACTCTACATTCCATAAACTGAGAGAGTAAAGATAATTAGAGAAGCACACACTTCTCTAATATCAGGTCACTTTGGGGTAAGTAAAATAGTTGCACAGCTGCAAAGATTTTGTTATTGGCCAAAAATGAGTGAGACAGTTTCTAGATATGTAAGAGGGTGTACTATGTGTGCTAAAAGTAAGCCGAGCAATAGGAAACTAGGCTTGTATACTCCATCACCAATTCCTTCTCACCCTTGGGAAAGTGTTTCCATGGATTTTGTTGGAGGATTGCCTAAATCTAGGAAAGGTCATGATTATCTATATGTTGTTGTGGATAGGTTTAGCAAAATGTGCATTTTGATACCTTGTAATAAATATATTATAGCTGAACAAACTGCAAAACTGTTCTTTGAACATGTATGGGCTCATTTTGGATTACCCATATCCATTGTATCTGATCGAGACACTCAATTTGTGGGGAAGTTTTGGTCAAGTCTGTGGGAACTGATGGACACCAAACTGAAGAAAAGCACTGCTTTTCATCCACAAACTGATGGCTAGACAAAAGTAGTTAACAGGACATCGATCTAGTTACTGAGAGGATATTGTAGCAAACATCCTAAGCTTTGGGATGAACATTTGTGTTATGTTTAGCATGCGTACAATAGAGAAAAACATCCTTCTACACAAAGATCTCCTTTTCAGACCTGTTTTGGTTTCACACCAAGGTCTCCTTTGGATTTTGTCTTTGGTAAAGATACCACAGCTGATGGACACAATGATGTGGATAGGGAAACTAGGTTCATTGAAAAAATCCAGGAGATCCACCAGGCATTACACGAATAGTTGGAAAAGAGCCAAGCCAAATATAAGGCAAGGCATGACAAGCATCAGATGGAGCATAGTTTCCAAGTTAGTGACCAATTATGGTTGTATATCAGCAAGGACAAGATGTAAGATGAAGGTAAAAAGCTAAAGCCTATCAGGTATGTCATGCGGAAAGAGTTATTTTTGCAGACAAACCTAACCTCCCTAGGAGTCTAAGACTCTCTAGTGACAAACAAGACAAACAAGAGCAATCCTTCTCTAAACATGCATTATTCTATGAGAGATCAAGTGTTTTCCGATCTTACCTTAGGTCCAACGCTTGTTGTAGCAGTCCAGCCTTGCTGATCCGAATGAGCTCCTCCTTCACTTTAAGACCTGCATACACTAACAAAGCAAACGATTACATAACACCTGAATATTCATCATAAAACAAAGCATATTCATCACATAGACCAAGGAGTACAAGAAATAATTCATTAACAACAAATCATTGAGAAGAATGGACTTATTTGTATTAAGGAAACAAAAAAGGAACCATTACAACCTGAGCCTTGGTTTTGTGCAAGCTCCTCCCAGGGTCCAGCAAGAGATTTCCTCTACTTTGACAAGCTCACCCACTTCCAATATGGCAACAAGAAAGGATGGTAATCTCTCCTCACAAGTTTACAATGGAAGTCCTAATTCCAGCAGCGTCTACCCTTTGGAATGTTCAGCTTTCAACCTCCCCTCCTCTGGCCCAATGCCTATATTTATACTGTTCTAGAGGAAGTTAATCAGGTGCAACATCAATGGGATAAGCCCCTCTTTTGGATGGGGTAGCTCCTCTCTTGATGGGATAAGTTCCTCTTTCATAGGGATACATGAACCATCTGGAGGCGCTCAATACACGTCAAACAATCTTCTAGAATGCTCTAGAAATGACCACAAGTAACTTTTTTTAAGATGAAACTCACTTTTGACCTTTACAGGGGTACGCACCCATCCCTTGACTTACAGAGCGTACAAGTATGCAGGCACAATGAGTTTGGGATGCGTACACGCAGGCAAGGTAGAGAGAACCTGCGTACCCAGAGATAACATGTTTTTTAGTGACTTTCTCTCTTTTTGAAGTTTGACATGAAGAGCAGAGGTATGAGGCTTGACAAGGAGGATAATATGACTATTGATGGAGCCATATTAACTGCAGATAGTCATGGTGACAAATTTCGGTGTAACAGATTGCCCCCTAAAGTACGAAGCCTGTAATATATAAGGGTTTTATATCATATAAGAAGGGTGAAGTACTTTATCATTTCGAGGATCATCTTGTGGGGAGCCCAGTCAGAACCTGTAATTTTCAACACAAAATACATGTATAAGATCATATCATCGCTGAGGTAGGCATTCCCATACTCAGCTCAAAAACTTTAACTAGGACTAACTATTTTGATACAGGAATGATTTCATAATACATCATAATTATAGACTCATGTAGACACAGTATGGGCGTAGCCATCTATTTATGATTGGTCTACAACATAATGAATACAAAACTCCTCGCAGCCTGGATGGTGGAAACTAGATCCAGGGTCTTCATCTCTACTTCCCGAATTTGTACGATTCTAGCCATGTGAATAAATGAGTCGATGTCGAACATGGTAGAAACCACTTGATTACCAGTCAATGATGTAAACTGTTAACAAGCGTGAGAGAGAACCACCAGTAATGTCAATGGTTCTCAAAGTACTCAGCACAATCCATGAGATGTGAATGAATGAGTCGGTGTCGAACATTTATTTCATGGAATCCTTCGATCGCAAGTCAATGATGAAAACTGACGTCGAAGGCGAGAAACCTGCCATTGATGCATGCAGACTCCAAGGTACTGACGATTTCTAAGTCAACTCTCTAGATAATGTGCTGATGTCGATAGAAAGCGACTCGTTGCAGGGCAAGCCCACAACACGAAACCATAGTTCAAGTTGAAGAAATGTTGCTGCAAGGACTGACTCAATGATGACATGATGAATGATAGGTATTTTGCGGTTGAATGTTTTGTTTACAGACCTCTTGAACACATAACGACACGACAGATGGTTCGGTGATAAATGACTCAAAGTCGACTCCCATAACTCGACTAAAGATGTCAAATGATTTTGGTCAACTGTGAGGTAAAGGATTTCCCAACCCAGGTGAATGAATAAGTGTCGTGTTCAAGAGTGGTAGTAAGGTTTTTCTTGAGACAAAAAGATATCAAATAGGCTCATTCTTCTCATTTTCCCCCAACATTTCTGGCAAGTACCTCTTTATTTTTTACAAGCTTGAGGAGGATAACATATGCTTGTTTGTAAGCTCATCCTTCGGATGAGTCCAACTTAGTTTTTGATGCGAACCCTAAGAAGGAGTGGTCCGTTCCTGTTTGTAATAGAACAGGTCCTTTACTGTGAAATTTTAACGAGTCCAGTATAGGAGAAACTCGGCGCTTTTCATATTTAGAGAGTCTGAAAAACTTAGAAGACTCCAGATTGAACTTTTTCGTAATGTTGTGTCTCCTAAGCCCGAAAAAGTATAAAATAATACCTAGGAGAACCGCTTGATCTTGCGACCAAGGATATTTTCATAGTTAGTGTCTTTGACCTGAAAAGTAAAAAGCGATCAAGGACACGTCGTTTTATTTCCAATATCAAATTCGAAACGACAAAAATCTGGCAATCTTTACTTGTTTTTTCGGTCAGAAAAGGGCTGTAAGAGGACCGTCTTTTAATTCCGTTTTAACGAGTGTAAAAGAAACGCTTGGCAATGTTTTCAGTTTTTAGGAGTCAAAAAAGGGCTTAAAAGATGACTCTGATGTTTGATTTGTGAAAAATGACAAGTTTCCCTAAAAATCCCTTCGTCTTGCACAAAGAGCGACACATTACTCATACCTATTTGAGATGGGCAAAAATGCATTAAAATGACCTTCCATGGTGAAAAATAAACAAATATAACATTTATTTATCCAAAAAACTATAAAAAGACCTTTTACCATGTCATTTTTACCATTTTACTGTTGAGGTTGAAAAAAGGGCTTGTGGCAAGAAACTTCCCGTGGAGATTGCGGAAAATCAGACCATCAGAATCGAACGCCGTCACCTCCAGGTAATCCACAACATCCTCCTCTTCAATTTCATCCATTTAGAATTTAGTTTTAAGTTTTAGTTTGATTTTGTGGAGGCATAGGGGTTTTGGGATGCGCTCTTCGGGGTACGCAGGTGGCCCATGGGTAACCTGCGTACCCCGACCTTTTTCTTTAAAGGAAAAAGGGTCAAGTTACGCAACCTACCTTCAAGCCAGGTGTGTACCCATGCTCTGTTCCTAAAGGCGGGGTGCGTACCCCGTGTAAAGCACACCCCCAAACTCATATCTCCAAAATTAACCATTAAAATTTGATTTCAAGTTTGCTAAGACTCTTTTTATGGTGTGTAGGATACCCACCATGTTGGATTGGCGTGAACGAGAGCATGAAGATGTTGATTCGGCTGCGTTG
>APFE031058913.1:0-14081 GCA_000404065.3 Pinus taeda
CATCTTTGAATATTGGAAGATCCTCTAACCAATCAACCTTTGGCATAGGATTTGGAAAACCAGGGATATGAGACCGATCCATAGGAGCATACCTGGCATTCATTCTTGTAGTGGAACTCATCTTGAAACTTCATCAAGCTACTGATGTTCTAGCAGTGGAGTCACCTTCCAATTTGTTATTTGATGTGTGGAGTCGCCAAGGTAGATTTGCAGCCTCGAAAAGATGTCTGAGCTCCTGCTACCTTCAGAAGTTCAGCCTCTTGATTTCGGGAAAGAATAAGCTTCAGGCTCCTGGCAGACACACCAAAATGTTATCACAAAAACAGGTTCCTGATAGGCTGCTGATCAGACTATCTTAGTGTAACTATTTCAAACCAATCTTTTAGCTAAGGCTTAGCCTCCTCGGCCTGAGAGGGCTCTCTCAAAGGATTAATGATATTGATTGATGATAATATAGATGGCTAACTCTATCTTGGGTTTGTGTGTTTGTAGGTTGAAAAGATGAAGGCTTTCTACCATTGGGCTATGGAGTCAACAAGTCAATAAATTAAGTGGCAAGGTTTCTTGGCATGAAAGCTGAGGCAAATGGGGTTTTCAAACAAAGATAATTCACTTAAGGAAATAGGTCATCACAATAATTCCATTACTAAAGGAAGTCAGAGCATAGGATTATGAATTCTGAGTAATAGTAATGAAATCTACTGCTGATAGTTCAAAGGTGATTTACTCACAAGATTATGGAAAGACACATTCATCAGATTACTAAAGGAAGTCAGAGCATAAGATTATGAATTCTGAGTAATAGCAATGCGATCTATTGCTCAACACAATCATTCCATCACTAAAATAAATCAGAGCACATCGTTGTGAATTCTGAACAATAATAGTGCTGGTGGTTCAAATATAAAACACAGTCATCTTATTGTTAAAGGAAGTCAGAGCATTAGATATGAATTCTGAGTATTAACAATAAGATCTACTGCAAGTTATCAAAATAACATATAGATCAAGAAAGGATTAACTCCATGAGAACTCAGATCTGTTCAAGAAAACCTCTCTGCATTACTGATTATAGTTCATAGCATAAAGCAACAGCTGAGCCAAAAAGTCTCCAACGCTTTGCTAATTCGACCTCATGCTCTATATAAAGCATTTACAAATATGATTCCATCATCCCTCATCAAGAGAAGTCGAATTTTCCATCAGTGACACCTATTCTAACCATAAAACAAACCATTAATTGCAAATGACACCTAACTAGGAGTCCTAGAGACCTAATACAATTAGGAGTCTAACTCCTCATTATGATCAAAACAACCTTATCTAAACATTTAACACATTATTTGACACCTAAAACTCCATGATTTCGAACTTGATGAAGCCTCCCACGTGGTCACCCAACTGCTGATGACAAACCCTAGAAATTAGGGAACATGTTTCCCTCTTTTTTAGGTTTAGATCCTTGAAAATTGCAGAGCTTTTATCTCTTCATCCATGCCACATTTTACGAAACTGAAGGAGGTTTTTGTATCCCATGTTGTCCAGAACAAAAACCTCTCCTGGTTTTTTAAAACATTTCTCCAGCTGTCTGGAAACTGTCCTTGAAAAACATGTGGAAAACAGGAGATGAAAAACTACACCTACAGCAGTTTCGTAGCGCAACTTTGGTCACCCGTTTCTCCCATATCAGAATGAATTTGAGGAAACTGAAAGAGTTTTTTGTAGCTTGGTATGTTAGGAATAAAAGCCTCTTTCAGTTTTCAAAATTAAGTTTTCATCTGCTCAGAAACCCTTCTGGAAATTTACTAGTAAACGCAGAAAACAGAGTTTTTTCTGCTAAAACAATCTGCTACAGGGGTTTCGTAGCGCGCTGCGAAAACACTCTAGTTCAGTGATTTCAAAGCTAGTTTGACAATTTCTCCAAATTAATGTGAGATATGACTTCCAAACTCATGGTGAGGCTTCTGGGGCATGGAATGAGGCTGTCAGACTTTGATGGAAAAGAGATATGACCTTGAAACACTTCTAACCTTATGACCTAACTCTAAAGCATAAAATGACCTAGAGACCCTTTAACACCATGACTAAAAGAAGGGTTTGTAAATGAGAATGACACTAATTGTGATGAGCTGACTCAAAACTTATAAGACTATGATTAGAAACAAGGCAACTTACCAAAGCTTAAAGACAAGGATTTTAGGGTGATAACATGATGAAGTCAATGTGACAACGTGCATTGTTGCCATCACATAGAGGTTAGCCAAGCTGTAGGAGGCCAAGGCACTAAAAGAGAAGGTAGATGTAGCTCAGCACAAGGAAGCCATGCTGAAGGCTCGCTTGAAGCCTTGGTTGGACGAGGCCTACTTGGTCACATCCACTATTGAAGGCAAGTTGGCTAGTCTGCAGGAGACTCAGCAGAATATTAAGTCAAACAGTGCAGGGCTAGCGACAGAGCAGTTGGTTGAGGAGATGAAGCAAGCAGCAACATAGTGCATCGTTGAGGTAGCAGTTGTCCAAGTCGAGCTGGGAGGTTTTTGTGACAAGATCTTTACGCCAAAAGAGTGACTCAAGGGCGAGTCACCATGTTTGTGTTAAAAACCAAGTTTTGGGCAGAAGGCCCGAAGTTTGTATAAAGAAACATAAAGTCTCCTCATTGTATGGCCGCGGAGCGCGAAGATATCAAGAGTCAAAAAGGGTTTTTCGCCTTTAGTCTAGATAGGTTGTGTCAGTTTTAGAGATCCACCCTTGGTCTACGGACCATGGGACTGTATAAAAAGGAGGCCTTAGAGGAGTCTAAGGAAGAAGAAGTTAAGTAGAAGTGTTTGATAAGTCTGTGAAGAGCTAAGAGCATGAGTCTTATCATAGGAAGAGGCTTTGTAGCTGAGTGCATAGAGGCCTAGGGTAGAAGTCCGCAGTTGAGTGCACAGACCCCTGCAGCTGTGTGCGCAGGGCTGATAGATTATGTATTGGAAATATGAATCATCAATAAAGAAAAAGTATTCTGAAATTACTGTGTATTGTTCCTCTATGGATTGCATGTGATTATGTTATCTTAAGTTCTGGGTTTATGTGATAATGCTACTTTAATGCATGAAAGTATATGTTTCTATCTGTTATATGAACGCAAATAATGATATATGTTTACGCGAGGATAATCTTAATTGCATGGTCAATTTGGTGAATACTTAAGATAATTTAGGAAATCATACAATAACGCAGTAACAAAGGCACATAAGTACCTGATCCACTAGTTAGGGTTGCATGAAGGACGATCGTATACCTTGGTGAGGGTTCTAAGAGATGAAAGAGAAAGTACATCAATAAGTGTTGGCTTGAGGGGGCCTAACCCAGGTTCAGCGTTAATTAGCCAAACAAATCCCTACACTATTGGCCCTTTCAGCATTAGCCCACAGAGCATGGATCGAAATCTCACCCAAAGTAGTATGGGGTGATGCTGGAACCAAGTTTCCGCACCCTGAGATGGTTGTGATGTCGGTTAATTCCCTGTATTCATGTCTTCACGCAAGTCACTTCACTCTAGGGCTTGGAAGACGAGCCCTCTATTTCATCCTTTGATACCTCCACGAAATGGTATGACTAACCTTCGTGCAACCCTAACCCTCGATCTAAACACTTTCGCGCTGTTAAGGCAGTGTATCGTGCAGATTCTTTAACTAGTCTAAGTGTCTTACTCATTTTATCAGATACTCACAATTAGCACTACGTAAACAAATATTCTTATATGCATTCAGTTATCCAACATAATCATACACGTTCGCACATCACATAAGCATTATAAAGGAAATTCATGCATAAAATGATAAGATGCATTAATCGGAACAAAGACACAGAAATTGCAGAATACTTCTCTTTATTTATATCTTCCAAGTGATTACAGACTCTATCCACCCTGCGCACACAGTTGTAGGGGTCTGCACACTCAGCTATGGAATTCTACCCTAGGCCTCTGTGCACTCAGCTACAGAGCCTCTACCTACGCTACAACTCGAAACTTAGGCTTCTTACTTCAGAGCTATGACTCTCTTAGCTATCGCTTACTCTAAATTACTTAGAGCTTAGCTCCTTTTATACAATCCCGTGGTCCGCGGACCATGGGTAGATCTCTTACAGCCGACTTTACTTTACCAAACTAAGGCAGACAACCCTTTATGACTTATGACACCTTCACGCTTATCGACCACAAAATGCGGATTCTTTACAAGTTTATTACAAAATTTGACCAAAACATGGGCTTTTAGCCCCAAAACTGTCCTTTGGGGGATCCCATTCCCAACAGGCCCCAAACGCAAACATCGTGACTCGCCCTCGAGTCATGAGGTAGGCGTGGAGATCTTTGCACGAAATCCCTTCCAGCTCAACCCGTATGACTGCAACCTCAGTCATGCACTGAGCTGCCGCCTGCTTTGCGTATTCCAGTGTCTGCTCGGTTACTTCTCCTGCACTGTCAGCCTGCAACTTTTGTTATGTTTCCTACACAGCCGTAAGCTTGCCTTTGATATTTCCTATCACTCCATAAGCCTCATCTAGCTAACGCTTTAATCTCGCCTTGAGCACTACTTCCTTGTGTAGTGTTGCATCCACTTGTTCCTTCAATTGCTTGGCCTCCTACAACTTGGCTAGTCTCTGTGTTAGCGTGACAGTTCACATTGTGCCCTTAACCTCATCGTAGCATTGTTGTAGCTCGTGCACTTCCATTTCTAGCCTCTGTACATTGGGGTCCTCCTGCAAGCTTGTCAGGACCTCAAATGACTGCTCAAACAACTGCGTGCAGTCTACTACTGCACTATCCACCGTCGCTACTGCTTCTGTGACAACGGTCGTCCTCTATTCGTTCACTTCTGGTGGGGTTGAAGGTTGGGCCCTCAACTATAACTCTGTAATTTGTAGGTTCAACTCCAACTAAACCCATGCCATCTCAGTACAAGTGTCACGCACCCCCGTGGCCAACTTGCAGATGCATACCTTGACTGGCTCCTCCTTCAGAATGACCATCTTTGGGACAATTCGACATGCCTCCTCAATGACCTACATAATCCACTTACTCTGATTGGTCGCCTCGATCTCAGCAGCAATGGCAGCATTTCTCTGTAGGGACATCTGCTTTTTTTTATCCATTGTTCACTTATCACCTAGAGGGCGCGGTGCTCTCGAGCCCTGAGTTTTGCAGTTACTCCATCCTGCAAGAGGTGGAGTGTTTCACGTGGGAGCGCTACCAGGTTCAACCCGACTCCTCAGCCTATCAGCCTATCAGCCTCATTCTCTGTGGTCAGTGTTCCATCAAGCAGCACTATCACACTAGAGCCCTTCGTGCATAGCATATCAGCAGCCTCTGAAGTGCCGATAGCCAGGCTGGTAGACACTGTGCCAACCTGCGACTCGTGGATCTACAACTCCTGTAACCCTATCTAGATAGCCCCTAGGATGATCTGTTGTTGCTGCTCAAATTATTGCAGGGCATCCGCGGTGATATCCCTCACTGTGTCACCGATATCATGCAAGTCACCCTCTATTAATGTGATGGGGTCCAGTGAGGTCTTGGTCACCTTTGATTTCTTCCCGGGCCCTCCTTTCTATAACTCTCTTGGGGGCTTGATGTGGGCGGATGTCTCTTGAGGGTCTGTGTTGTGTTGTTCATCTATTTCCTCCTTGGTCTCAGGTGAAGGCAACCTCGCTCTATCCCACCTGTTTGCTTCCCTGTCGGTTCTACAGCCTCGCGCTCCGCCTGAGCCTTATCAGCAGCCTCCTTCTTCCTCTTTTCGGCCAGCTGTGTCATCTTAAGCTTGGCCTCCTCTTTTTTCTTCTGCACGGAGGACTTTCTTTCGCCCACCACCAAATCTGTTGTAGAGCACCACTCTGCCAGCCATTGATCAAGCACTACATCAATGGCATAATCTGTTGCCAGATGTGGTAAGTCGAGCCATTTCTGCGAAGGGTGCTTCCGTGCCCTGATGGATACTTGATGGAAGTCTGCTTTGAATTCAATGTAGCCCTGTAGGTTGGCGTACACCATAGGCAACAATCACTGTTTGCAATTGATGGCCATTCGGATGTTCATCTCCATCAAGATCTAAAAGATATTATTGTCCCTGACTCATTGGATGTCCTTGGTCGCCCACAGCAAAGCGTACTTAACTACTTCGGGAGGTCTAGTGCGACCGAAGGGAACTAGCTGTCCTCTAGCAACTCCCACGCTACTAGCACAATTGACAGCAAGAGCCACACACAGTTCGCCAAGAACTCTCCGTGAAGGCAGTCCGACCAGTTGAACTGGACTCCTTCAGCGCACTTTGCTGCTAGCGCGATGACAGGCGTAGGCACCTCATCGGCGCGACACTTCCTCATCGTCTTCCCTACTAAGATCTATGTGGCTACCTTCACAGCAGGGTCGCAGATTCGGCTTCTTTACTAGTTTAAATTTTTCTTTCATTGATTCTGCGAGAGCCTGCTCGCCACCTTTTCTGCCAAAGCTCATGGTCGGATTCTCTCCTATATATGGTAGTCACATTATCTAATAAATAAACCTATCTGTGATGGGTATCGGCTCCTCCAGCCATAGACACCTATCATGCACCAAGCATAGACACTACTTGATGACCAAAACTGTCACCGGGGTGCGGTTGTAGTGTGGCACCCAAAGCAGGTTGAGCAACTCTACTTTCTCTAATCCCTTGAGCTAGCTTTGTGGCTCTAATGCGGTCATTCCCGTATTCATATCAATGATGCGGCGCATCAACTGCTCGGTCGCCAAGTGTGGGAACTTCTCGTGATCCGCCAAGTCCTAGTCTTCAAGTTTTAGTAGTGGCACTTGTGCCAAGCATGGACCGTCGAAAACAATTTCGTCCAGCAGGAGATGGATTTGCAAGGGAGTCTTAATCTCATCAATTTCCTTCAGCACCTTGGACTTAGGCTTACACGGAGGGACATACTCCGGCAACAGAGTAATAGGGTCCACACCCTGGGTTTCAACCTCCTCTACTTTGACTCCCACATCCTCATCGTCCATCGGGATGTCTTCAATTTCCTCTTCTTCCGATTCCAAATTTATAGCTTTTCCTTTCTCCTACGTGGTGGGTTTTGGTGGGTTTATCCTTGGCGATGCGTGCACTGGTATAGCAAGGTGTTTGCCCTTCTTATCTTTCACGGTTTCTTTGGTGGGGGTCAACTTCAGTCTCGGTGTTCTCGGTGATTTAGGGACTTCAGTGAGCACCTTGGCGACCTCTGGAGTAGCTACTTCTACCTCCATTTCAACTTCTGGCACTGGCTCTTCTACTATTTCTTCGATATTTATAGTTTCTGTGAGTTTCAACATAACTCTCTCCAACAGTACTCTCGACGTCTCGGGTAAGTTTACAAATGCTGGAGTCTCTTTTAAAGCTTCAAAGAATTCTCGGTTCATGAGTGCTTGAAAGCTCAACAACTCAATTCTCAAAATGGCAAGTGTTTTTTCGCTCGATATCCACTTGTAATTTATAGGGCATTGTGAATTCAAATCCGACTGTTGCCCCCAAATTTTGTTCCTTAATGCCGGATTGGCAGTATATTTTCAAGAATTTGAGCTATAAATTTTGTCTTAAATGTTAGTCGCCTACTCCATTTGGCCGCATTTCAACCGTCAAATCATTAATAGCGACTTTAATGGTCACCTTTCGGCCGACTCGCGTGATTTGTCCCTGGATAGTGCAGCTCCCTTCGCGTTGTCGCAGACCCTATGACACTTCCTTACTTCGCACCATCCTCCAATCACGTAGCTCCCCAACCCAGGCAGTGTAATATATAGTCCTGCACCTCCTTTCAGCTACCTGGAGCTCTAAGACTGTGCTACCGTCATCTAGTCACATGGCCGGACCGCCGGTGTATGGCTTCAATCGACTGCCATTCACCTTTCCTGGGAAGGGTTCTCCATTCAATTTGACCAGTTGTACCGCTCCTCCATCGATAATTTCCTTAATGAAATAGGGCCCTACCAGTGCATCCTGAATTTTCCTAGAAATTTATCAAACTTACTATCAACTAATAAAACCAGGTCATTTACCTTAAAGGTGCGCAGCTTAATATGTCGATCATGCCAGGCTTTTTCGCGCTGCTTTTGGACCTATTGGTGAAATCCAACTAGAAATCTCTCTTCCTCAAGCTCATCCAGCTGTGCGAGCCTCTCCTCCAAGGCTCTATGATCCGTCATACCTATGAGCGTCGCTATGTGCAGACTAGGCACAATATATTCCATAGGTATTACCGCTTCAACAACATAGACAAGCCTAAAAGGGGTTTGTCCAGTCAACTTATTGCATGTCATTCGATAAGCATATAGTATTGTAGGTATGCATAGGTCCCAATCACTTCGTTGACGTTGCAAACCTTGGTCAGCACGTTTTCAAGCACTTTATGGAACGCTTCCACTATCTCGTTAGCCTGCAGGTGATAAGGCATGCTCTTCTGGTGATATACCTGAAATTCCTCTGTTAGCACGCTGATCATCTCATTCAAAAAGTGTGTACCGCGATCACTCATCAAGATCTTTGGATAGCCAAATAGCGTTTGTACATGCTCAAAGAGGAACTTCGTGGCAATCACGCTTGTGTAATCCTTCATAGGCTATGCCCCCGCCCAACGAGTCAAATATTCTGTCGTGCTGATAATGTACCTCGCTCCCATATTTCCTTGTGGTTGAATGGGTCCCACAAAATCTATCGCCCATTTCTCAAAGGGTTGCAGCGTCATTTGTGGATTCAAAGGCATCTCATCCCTCCGCGATGGCCTGCCAGTCCTTTGACATACATCACATGCCTTGCAGTACATTTTGGAGTCCTGATGGAGGGTTGGCCACCACAACCCTGCGCATAAAATATTTTGCGCAGTTGCTCTTCTTGCATAATTCGCGAGGATGCTACTTCTTTCAAACTCAAGTACATATCATCACAATATCTCATTAGACCCCATTTTGTATAGATGCCTAGAAATGATAGAGAAATCTATCGCGCACACCACTAGTTCCTTCTTCTGCTGGACAGTGTATCCTTCTGGGATAGTTCCTTTCATTAGGAAGTGTATTATATCCTCAAAATTACCATCCGTGATGTGCACTACAAATAGATGCGCGTCGGGTAATCCTTCCTCCAAATTAGTGGGCTCTTCCCCTGTTTTAATGCGCGACAAATGGTATGGTCCCGCGTTCAGTTGTCCAGGCTTCACAATAAACTCAAAATCATATTCCTGGAACAATAACAGCCATCTACAAATTCTCCCCCCCAACACGGGCTTATTGAACAAGTATTTCAGCGTGGAGTGATCTGTGTACATCTTAAAATGGACTCCCAACAGGTAATGTCTAAAATTTTGGAGCGTATACACCATGGCTAACCCTTCGCACTCAGTGGTGGAGTAGTTCTTCTCTACCTTGGATAATCTTCTGCTTGCAAACACGATAGGATGGTCCAAGTCTTCTCCCCCAGCCTGTGTCAGTACTGCTCCCAGCGTTATACATGACGCATTGACATGGACATGAAACTCCTTCTTCCAATCTGGGAAGGCTAGGATTGGCACGGTGACCATCTTTTCTTTCAATACATCCAGGCTCTTCTTATAGTCCTCATTCCAACAGAATGTGACATCCTTCTTCAACAAATTTTCCATACGCACAAGTCATCTGGGCATAGCCTTTGATAAAATTTTTGTAATACCACATATGTCCTAAGGTAGCGTGCAGCTGCTTTACACTCCTTGTTGCATCCAAGTTTAGTATACCGCGATCTTTGCGGGGTCTACCATCAGTCCCTGTTTGCAAACCACATGACCCAGCAAGGTCCCAAAAGGAACACAAAACAGACACTTCTTTAGGTTGAGCACGATCTAATATCTTCGACAGGTATCCAACATCAGGCGCAAGCTTGCTAAATAGCGTTTTACCAGCCCAAACATAGTCCAATCATCAATATATACCTCCAAGAACTGATGAATAAATTCCTTGAGCGCATCAACGAATATGCGCGAGAAGATCGCAGGCGCATTCTTCAACCCAAATGGCATTATAGTGTATTGAAAACAACCCCACTCAGTCACGAAGGTCGTTTTTCTCCTATCCTCTGACGTGATTTTGATCTAGTGGTACCTAGAGAACCCATCAGTGAAGGAATATGCTTCCTAGCCACCTACATTGTCGAACACTTCATCAGTGAACGGAGTGGGGAAAGGATCATGTACGCAAGCGTCATTCAGCTTTCTGAGATCCACATATATCCTTATTTCATCCTTTTGCTTCTTCTCTTGTACCACCATTGGGCTTACCCAATCAAATTCTTCCACAGGCTCAATAATGCCTGCCGCGAGCAACTTGTCTAGCTCTAAGCGGACCTTTTCCTTGTACTTTAGATTGAGATGATAATGCCTTTGCTTAACTGGCTTCGCGTTGGGCTTCAACATGATCTTCATAACACCTAGGTCCCCGATTATCCCTTTTAGATTCGTAAACTTATTAGGGAATAAATTCTGGTATTCGCAGAGCAATTCAGTGATGTTATCCACCGTCGCGTCATCCCAATATTCTCCAATCTTCACGAATTTGGGCTTTGCCTCCATACCAATGTTCACTTGTTTCATTTTCAGTGGTGTGGTTATATTTGGATTCTCAACCTGTGATCCTTCAACCTCACGGTGACCTTCTCTTTCAAGGATGTTAATCTTTCGCGGATCCACGTCCTCTTCTTTAGCAGTTACGTTAGAACATTTTAGCGTGTGACTCAGCTAAGTAGCCTATTCAGGCTGAATCGGGTCTAAAGGATCCCCTGGTATCCTAAAGATTACTACTTTCACCTCTTGTAGCGCTTCATCAATACTGTCAAACCCGTCTTCAAAACTGAATGTCATCATGAATCCTTCGTGCAGAATATCCCATTCACTTGTCCCATGGCAAAGCTCTGTTTCTACACACCAGTTCATCAAGACAATATCTAGGGTATGACAAAACAGGTGCACCCATTCAGGTTGGCGCTTCTCCCCATAATCCTGAGCCCATTTGGCGAAGTGTGCGGACGGGTCATCTTTCCCATCATACTTGTCTGTCATTTGCATCTTCAGCTTCCCAAAGTGAGTTCTCATCATTCTCCTACATTCGCACCAATCATCAAAGCTTCCCTTGTGCATACCCCACCACCTTACGGCGTAGCATGCAGTACCCAGTACAACGCCTGGAAGTACTATTTTTTTGGTACCTCCCTCTCAAATCCATCAAGAATGATATCTACATCATTCAGGCCACTGTAAGTAGGCAGATTTATTTCCTTTAATGACACACAGCACAGCAACTAGGTCATCATGTTACATCTCAGCGTGGTTACTTCATGTAACCAATTCTACCAGTGCTCTAGTTCTTCATCAGAGTCCGAGGTGCATGAACTCTTGTGATCCCAGGTAATTCGTCCATCCGTTGTTGGATTCACCCAATCTTGGTCTCGTCTTGTTATCTCATAGATACAATCCAATTCATCATCGCTCTCATAATCGCGAACTGGTTCATTATAGCGTGATCCTTCAATAGGATCTAGGGGTACAATTATGCGTAGCGATTTCTTCTCAAATATCATCTTTTGTTTCTTTAGATTGATAACCCCATTCATATCAGTAGCCTAATCAATTCCCAGGAGCACAGGATAGGGGTTTTTGTCATCTACAATTTCTATTACTTCAAAGTCAGTCAGCGGGCTCACACCTTCAATATCCATAGTCACCCCCTGCAGCCGCCCCATGGGGATGATCTTCTAATGATTTGCCATTCTTAGCTAAATCAGAGACCATTGTAGCGCAGGTCTTCCCATCTGTTCCCAAGTTTGTTTTGGTAGGAAGTTCGCGTCTAACCCCAGGTCCAAGATAACCTGATCCATCTCATACTCTCCTATCTGCGTGGTCAGTCTCATCTCTAGTCCTGTCCTTGTTTTATGCTTACCAAGATTTCGTACTACATGCGGCTCAGCCGGAGTGTTTCCGTTACATCTATTTATGAGCTCTTGTAACCCCTTCACAGCTTTACTATAGCGCAGTAACTTCATATAGGTCTCCAGAAAAGTTGTAAGCATAGAAGGATCCATCTCCTGATCAGAATTATCCTTGCTTCCTGGGGTTGAGGCCTCAGCGAAGCCCTTCTTCGCCTCCATGAATGTTTCACGTGTGTGATCCAAATTAAACTTAGTCTCCTTTGTTGGAGCTTTGCACACCCATGTATTGTCTTTGAGTTATTTCCCCTTGTCATCTCCTGTTGTGATTCTACTTCTGAGCACTATATTTAAATTTGGATCCTCTTCACGTGGCTCAGACCTCATCATCTGCAGGTTCTAAGTTGGCGGAGGTGGTAGCGGCCCTTTGTCACGTATCCTAGCTATCAGTGTAGGGCAGTCTTACGTTTCATAATCAAACAGAGTTCAATACTTGCATGATGGACATGTTGGGTTAGTGCAATCGCGGACATATTGTTCTGGTCCTCCGCAATTGTAGCAGATCAACTGTCCCCAACCTCTGCCAGGTCCTCCTCCGTCTCGGCCTCGTCTGTGCACCTAAAATCCTATCTGCGCCATCCTTGCGCTCTGGTCAGGGGGGCATGTTTCTGCCTAAACCCTATAGGCGAGTGTTCTATCCATCATCAACTAATAGCTTCTACAGTTGTGCTCATCATGCCCTACTAACCTACAAAAGCTGCAAAACAGTTGTAGCGATGCCTGTACAAACTTCTGCAGCAAATGACAGTTATTCGTGGCATGTTTTCTTTCTAGTTGACATATAGCGCACCACAATGAAAGCCCCACGCTTGGTCCTTCTTGAGCTTCCAGCCTCAAAGGAATTGATCCTCCTCCTGCAATATAGTTTGAAAATATTGAACAATGGTCTTTTTCATGCCCCTGACTCTTCCATTTCAGGCACCATACCTCTTCATGCACCTCTGGTTGGACCGTTCTGTCCTGCTTCAAAACTTGCATCTCAAGGCAAAGATTTTTCAACTGCGCATGGATCTGTTGAACCCCCAGAGTTGGATCCTGCATCTAGGTTTCATGCAGCCTCATTGCAATCTCCAAGGCCTCCACCTGAGTCATTATATTCTATTGTGACAACGCAACCCTTAACTGTGGTAGTAGCGAAGCCATAAACTATTTGCGATGTTGTCTGTCTCTTAAATTCATATTAGCTTCATGGATCTTACACTTCAATCTTTGATCTAATTCCCAAGGTGTCTCGCCTAGCTGCATCGCAATTTCTTTGAACCCCATAATAGATTGTGCTTCGGATTTAGGCCTATTGAATTCTTTGTTCAACGCGGTTTGTATGGCTACCACTCCAGCATACGAGTTATCATTAGATTACTTGATGTACCAGGTTAGCGCGCGATCCTACAGAGCACTAACCAGGGTTGCCTTCCTTATGTTATCGTATGTAATGCTTTGTGTTTCCCATACAACTCTTATAATGAACCAGAATTGGTCCAGGTCCTCATCCCCAAGCCTTTGAACAAAGGCAGCTTCACTGAATTTTCCATATTGAACTGCAGTGGAGGTGGAGGTGGTACAGGTGAAGTCGCAGGTGATGGTGGTGAAGTTGGAGGTGGTATTCGTGGGAATTCTTGCCTTATTAACTGAATAGCACTTTGCAGAGAAACCTGCGCTATTCCCTCTTCGTCACTTCGCGGAGGTGAAATCAATGGACTATATTCAGGGCCCTTTTTTCCTTCGTTTCTGTAATCTTTTCCGCCTCGTGTAGCTCCGAAAATCAAGGTAGTTTCATAACCTATTTTTTGCACAACAACATTTTAATCCAGCTATTCAAAGATTTCACGTACTTACCTCACGGTCCTTTGAAAAAGTGTCGCTTTGCCTCGTTGTAGCTAACTGAGGTATCGACCGTGAATTTAGTTACAAATCCTCCTATGACATGCTCGAGCCCATGATCGATAGTGCGGGTGATCTTATCCTCTGATGCTTCCACCTTCCTTCAAGTTTCCACCTTCCTTGGCTATCTGCTAGCGTCGCGATCCACTCGTATAGCTCAACCATAAAGGAGAAGAAAAAGATTTCGTGGATCTATGT
>APFE031058915.1:4264-24887 GCA_000404065.3 Pinus taeda
TGAAGCCTTTTCGCCTTGAAATCCTTTGATGATAACCATTGCCTCTTGCCTCTTTGACATCATCTATATTTCTTTTTGGAGCTGGTTTTTTACTTGGAGCAAGATTTCTTCTTAGAATAGGATTTCTTCTATTGTAGCCTTGATATTTCTCCTTGCCTTTGCTGGAACTAGGAGCATCACAATTTCTTTCTGGCTTCTTCACATCTCTTTTGCTTAAAGCATTTTCATTCTTGTTTGAAGGTTCACTTTCATACCTAAGCCCTGATTTATCAAATGGACATCTGTGATAGCTGAGCATGTCATCCAAGGCTTGAGAGCTCTTCAAGATTTTGTTCATCCCTTCAACCCTTTTTCTAAAGAGGACAATCTCTTCTTCCAATCTTTCACACTCATTATTCTTCTTTGCAAGTTGTTCCTCAGTTTCTTCCTTGCTACGAGTAGCTTCAGCTACTCCTATTTTAAGGGAGATGATATCTGACTTCATTTGAAGATTTCTTCATTCTTTGCTTAACTGCTCTCCATTTTATTCTCAGCTTCTTGTGCCTACTTCCTGGCTTCTTGTAATTGAGACTTAAGGGATGAGACCTCTACCTTATACTGACCAATCTCTTCTTCAAGTTTGTTCACGCTCTTGTGCTTTTGTTCAAGTTGACTTGACAAGGTATTTTCCTTCTTTTTTGCTTTATTCAATTGATTTGTCATGAACATGACCTCTTCATGATGCTTCCGTTTGCTTTGATGAAATTCCTTCTTAAGTTTGGAAAGCTCTTCATCCCTTTCTTGTACTTGAAGCTTGATGAGGTCAACTTTCTTCCTTGTTTGATCTTGGTTACCAACTAGAGCTATCTTCTTAAGTGCCTTATGTTCCTTTTTAAAATTGTTAATCTCTTCCATGGCAGTCATAAGTTGAGTAAGGAGTTCTTCTACAAAGTCCTTTTCATTATTTTCATCTTCTAGGTCTGCTTCATCCTTGATGTCATCTTTCTCATTTTTAGCTTTTATGATGGGTTCAGGATATCCCTTTTGATTGATGGTCATGGTCAGTGCTCCTTTTGAGTGAAGGTCATGAAGTTTGTCCCATATATCCTTTGCTGATAAATATTTTCCTAAATTCTTCTTTACAGAATCAGGTAGCCCATTCAAGATTGTCTTTGCTGCTTTTGCATTGTACTCCTTGGATTCTCTATCCATCCTGCTAACATCAATCACTGCTTCCCAAATTTCAATCCCTTGAGACTGTAAGAAAGTCCTCATTTTTGCTTCCCATATATTAAAGTTCACATTGAGCCTTGGAGCCTCAAATAGAATGCTTTCAAATTGATTGTCTTCTATTTTAGTAGTAGAGGGAGACACATCCTTAGGAGGATTGGAGACTTTCTCCCTTGACCTTGCCATTCTTAACTATGCTTCAAAATACAGTCAAGTATTTAAATAACTGGCTTGAGAAATACCTTTGAGTCTTTATTGACTGAGTCTTCACTCTGCTGGAGAAGCTGCTGCAGCAAGAAGTCCTTCCTTCAGCTTCTTTGACACCTTCAAAGAGCCTGGACAAGCTCTAATACCAATGTTGGGAATTTTCTACTAAATTCCAAAACAAAATTAACTGAACAAAACAGAGACTGATGCTCTGTTTTTAATACACATGATCTTAGCATAGGGAAGCTAAAAATTGTTTTGTTGAGGATAGAGTTTCAACAACACAAAAAAAACTTCTATTTATTAACAGGAAACCAACTGTTACATAAATCATCTTCCTCACACTGAGGGATTTCACAACTGCTGTTACAAAAGCATCTCCCTCTAACAAAAGGATTACAACATGCCTGCTTCAAAGGCAGTTCCAAAAAAGATTACTCTGTCTCTGCTGAAAATAAAAACACTACTGTGTGTAAAAGCCTTTTTTTTTTTTACTTTGCACTGCTGTGCAATACAAATCCAAAACCTCTGTCTCTTTTGAAGAATTTACACTGCTGTGTAAAACAAAATTCATTTACACACTCCTGTGTATTTTCCCTCTTTCGTATTCTCAACAAAAAGCATTATATTCGCGTTGTCTTGCACTACATTACATGGTCAACAAAAACAAAACAAATGACATGCTGCTGCATGTCTCATTACATTTTCCTCTCTCAACAAAGAAACATTATCTCTGCACTACTGTGCACTACCAAGAGAAATTTACATTTGCGCTACTGCACATTCCCTTTCTTTTCTTACCAACAAGCAAAACTTACTTTCACACTGCTGTGTGTATTTCATTTCATATTCCACGAACAATACTAACTCTGCATTGCTGTGCATAAAAAATTTCATCCTTGGCACTGCTGCGTCTACCCTCTTGTTTTCACTCAACGAACAACCAAACATACATGCTGCTGCATGTGTTACATTTCATGTTTTTACGAATCAAGACAGGGCAATACTTTTTCATCGCATTGCTGCACAGTCCATATGCATATCAATGAACAACAAATACATTTGCACTCTGTTGCTCTGCACATACCCTGCACTTTGTTGCTCTGCACATACCCTGTTTGTTTTCTCAACAAAAAAAACAATTACAATAAGCACTGCTGCGTATATTGCATTTCACATATGCAACTAACACAAAAACATGACATAAATTCTTCATCTACTTTCAACAACCGGAGTAAAAAATTTCATTAATTACCGTACTAACAAAAGAAGGCTGTCAATGGAGAATTTCACTTCACGTCACGTCATGGTGCAGACCTGTACGCATCAACTTTAGTTTCAATCAGACGGTTGCAATCAATATCACGTGGACTTTTCTCACTGATCTTTATGCTCTGGGAAATGGTAGTTTTGAAACAGTTGTTGTGGCCACGTGTCAGCTGGCATACTGTATTGCTGCTGTTTAGAAGAAAACCACGGCAAGGGCTAATGAGCCTACTATCGGGCATTAAATGCCGGCTTAGCTGCAAGCTCAATAGCCATATAGCTTTCGGTGGGGATGGAGTGTTCGAAAAGCACCGCGCACGTCTGTTTTAAATGGCTATCGAGCTTGCAGCTAAGCGGGCATTTAATGCCCGATAGCAGGCTCATTAGCCCTTTCCAAAAACCACCGCTCGGTGGAAAGCCGTGCAATGGGAGTACTGCGGGTTTTGCAAAAACTGTACGCTGCCACTGTTCAACTATCACTGCACTTGAAATTACAATTTCAACACAGTCTTGAGTCTCGCAAAATACTAAAACATTTTGCCAGTTTGAAATGGGTACTTACAACTCAGCAATGTTGGGATGGTAGATCTTATCCATAAAACGAATAATTGGTGGTCTGAATGGATAATCAGTTGATAATTCCACATAAACCATCCACACTCCATCTTGGTAAAGACCTAATTAGATCATGACAAACGGTGAATTCTGCGTAACATCCCACCAATCTACTTGTTACAAAATTAAACCCCGCCCTAAAGTTGCAACAGAGGAGCTAATGTCACAACACCGTTTGATACACAGACAATAAACTAATAACACAGCTGGTAAAAACCCATCATCATATCTAATATTGCTATTCCAATACCGACATTGGGTCAATCAAAGAATCCTTCAAATTTGCAAAACAGCGTCTCATAAGGCAATCTTGAAATATGTTAAAATTTAACCAATTAGCTAAACCTTACAAAGCCACAAGTTCAGTTGGAGACTTGAGGATTCAAAGGATTCAACCAAAGTTCAGTTGGAGACTTGAGGATTCAAAGGATTCAACAATAGGGAAAACTTGAAAACTTGAGCAATGCAATTTTTTCTTTCTTAAAGAAAGAAAAACAATGGAAGTCTAACTTACTTTCTGGAGGTCCCTTGAACTCCACATAGAATTTCTTGTTTGAATCCTTTACGTTCTTCACTTTAAAGTCTTCCATCATACTGCCCATTGACAGACACTTTCCATAGTTAGCCAACGCACAACCAACTTTATATCATATCATGTAAAAAAAATGTTATGAAACCCCAAGAATTGCATAGAACTTGCAGTATCTTATGAACGAGAAAGGAGAAAGCCATGATATATGGCATTACTTTACAGTAACTCCAACACATAACAGATACCCAAATGAACCAAAAAAAGGAAGATAATAGTAGCGAGTGACATCTCAATCCTTGCGCTTGGCTAGTCCAGTGAACATGGTATTCAATCCTTGCGCTTGGCTAGTCCAGTGAACATGGTATTCAATCGAATTAAAGAACTTAACAGTGCCTTTTATTAACTTCTCTCTTGTCTTCGATCCTCACAGGCATTAAAGATTTTGTTGGGGTATGCAGCGCATAATCCACCACAACGTTCTGAGAGCTCACGAATAAATTCTGGGGTAGTGATATGAACAGAAATTCTAAAACAACTGACTGAATCTGCAAGCGATGAGTTGTGAACAGAATGTGATTCAAACTGTAAGAACACGAACAAAAAATGTGGTAAAAATATGAATATCTTTTAAATATAATTGTATGTTTATATTTATAACATATTTCCATTTTTCTGTTAAGATGAGTCCTGTAACCAATTTATAGTTATGTTCCTATTTGCCTCTGATTTCCTTTTCCCATTTCAGTAACTTAGTATAGATGTCCTTACAACTACATACTATATGGTTTTACCTTCTAACTATTTATTAATATTGGGTTTGTTAATATTTTACCTTGAAGGAAAGGAAGGAAACTTATTTTCCATAGAATCGGAAAAACAATAAACAATCACGTAGAAGCCTTGGCCCTTTGGAAATGACTCTTGATAGTGAAGAGTCAAAACATATGAAATGTTTGATTCGTAATAGTGTATTTAGATGTCATCATTTGTCACATGGTAAACAAAACTCTTCAAAAGGAAACTCAGTTGAGAATATTGATTTGTTATATTCAAAATCTAATAGAAGGATTCAAAAGTGTAAGATTCTATCAATCCTTAAGAGGGCTAAACATTATGGTGGATTCTATGCCCAACATGACTAAAAACCTAGCTTTTAGAACTCTTTGGAAAAATGGTTGACAAGGAGGGTGAGGAAATTTGCAATGCCCCTTAAGTTTCTCATCCACTTAATTGTTTAATGACTCAATTAATATGCCAAGAGAAGTTCCAAAGCCACATGAACAGAAATTTGTGTATGTTCCTTGAGAGGGTGAGATAATGTTATTTGAGCATACTGCTTATTTTATTGATTTCTGCACAGAGCACAACATCCATTGTGAGCATGTTGGTTGTAAGTTGTTCATTCTCACGTTCAAAGGGAACGCAAGGTAATGGTGTCACACATTTTGAGATGCCTCCATACACTCTTTCGAACATATTGTCACATATTTGTTTCACGCTTTTGATATATATGATCCTAAACGTTAGTGCAAGAAATTTTTCGAATTGTGAAAATCACCTAATGAATCACTGCGCCATTTTCACAATTGTTTCATACATTTGTGTTTTGAATTTATGAAAGATGAAGTCGATTGGTAGTTCTTGACATGAATATTTCAATATCTTGTTCACATTTCAGAAAATACACACGAACTTACATCTTTTGAACCTCTCCTAATGTACCTCTGTGTTAGAGCTTCTCAATTTGTGACAAACAAGGTTGTTTTTCCAAGTGACCCTTCGTCCTCTTCTCATTAAACAACTCTAGTTCTGTAGTTTAAGGCGGGAGAAGTTGAAAATTCATTTTTTGATCTACCACCATCTTTCCCACCTCACATTCCTAGAATTTCAGCGCAGGTTTGGACTGTCAGTCCGATGGTTGTGATGGAGTGCTATCTCCTTGTCCTCTTTCCTTTGGTTCCTCTGATCCTACAGATTGTGATGTGTTGTGTTCACCTATTTTGAATCTATTTTTTAATGTTCATGAGGATCAAGTTCTGGATGGAGTTGGTTTTGAACAACCAACCCACAATATCATTTTTGATGAGTATGTGTGGGAGTCTGAACAAGAATCTGTGGTGGAGGACGACCTCCTTCTAATCCATCGATCTTTGATTATACATCTTATGATTAATTGGAACTTCCCTAAGCTGTCAAGGCTCTTTATCCTGAGATGATGGTTATGTTAGGTTCTCATAGTCTTGAGGTCAGTTCCACTTCCTATCAAAAATGTGTTAAATCTTTCCAGGCTCCTCATCACTCTCTCCTACACATTGGAAATCAATCTATTTTACAATTTTCGCATCCTCCATCTGTATCACACGATCCTATTGCTCAGTCATTGGAGGAGTCATACGTGGCAAGCACAATAGAAAAGAGAACATTTTCTTCTTTATTCATCTTCGCTCTCCTTTCAAGTTTATGCCTACATGTATTTGATTCACAATTTGTTTAAACACTATGGTACACCCATATGGTACACCTGCAAAGTGTATTTCATGCACTTTTCATTTTCACTTTTCTACGTGTTCATTCAAACTTCGAACGTTTTGGTTTGAATTGTCTTATCTTTCTTGTTTGTTGTTATACTTGTATATCTTTCTTGACATGCATTCCCTCACCTACATAGGCCAACCAATGCATCGGCAGTGACATTATAAGTATCGCTTTAGGTAAGTTTGGCCTACGCTCTGTTTAGGTTAGGAGTAGGAGTGGTTTTTCTTTTCTTTGTTGTTTCCTTTGATTTTCTTCACTTTATTTCACTTTCACTCCACTTCTTTCCTTTAGTTTGTTTTCTTTACATTTATAGGTTATTTCTCGCATGAGATCGTGTTTGTCTTCTCAGACAAGCTCGGTGAAATCCAAGATGAAGTTGTACTACTAACAACACTTGGTTCTCTATTTATCCCCTCTTTATGTTAATATTACATTTCCTTAATTCGATTATACTATGATCAAAAATACATTCATTTTAAAGAGAGGCACGGTGAAATCAAGATGCTTGCAATAAATAAATCAATTTTTGGCATGTTCAAACTTTGGAGATTGAAATTCTCTTTAGAGTAATTGTGAATTTTGTGAGGGCTTAAGGATGATAAACGTGGATGAAACAAGGGAAAGAAATTACCCAAAGCCTCCAATGTAGATCTCACATCTCCTTGTCTTCTTGGAGGAATTTTATGTAACATTTTTCCTTACCAAACTTTCGATGGTGAATATTTAAAAAATAAACCTCAATAGTGTTTAACTATTTGTAATGCAAATAGCAAAATCAAATATTTTTGTATTATGAAAAAAATAGCCATTTTGATGAACTTTCGATGGATTTTGACTAGAGAGATGTTGTCCAACTTGAAAAACATTCACTTTGTCAATAGTCAATATTCCAATAGATAGATAATTGACTTAGTCAAATGTCAAATATTTGTCGAACATTCAATTTTCGTCGCATATCTAACCAAAAAAATTATCGTCAAATATTTGACTAACATATCGTCGGATATCCGAGATAATTGTGTTTGTCGGATATCTCACAAATGTCGGGTTTTTTTTTTAAATACAAAAAATATTTGGAAGTAAAATCCAATCATATGGCCAACCTATCGGAGTATGACATTGGATTTTCCACCCATATGCACTAGTGTGGATTAGGGGTTAAGGATCACAAGTTAAGAGGACAAGGGGTTAGGGAATAGGGGGTTCATGGATTTTAAGTCAAGGGTTAGGGCTTAGGGTATTCATGTATTTTAGGTCAGGGGTTACTAGCTTAAACTTTAATGGGCTATGAGTTATGAGTGTGTAGGTTAAGGACTTGGAGTTTAAGGGGAATAGGGAATTTAGTGGTTATGGGTTAAGCGAATATGGTTCGTGATAATGGGACTCTTAATCCCCTTATCACAACTATTGGGGGCTTCCCTCTCAATTCATCTAGTTTCCTTCCCTCTAGGCCACCCAGCCCATATGACATTAGGTCTTAAGTCACCTTCTCATTCTCTAATGCTAGGATTATAAATCATACTAAGCCATTCTTAGACTTCCCCTTGGCCCATTCAATACACAACATGATATCCCTTCCACCTTTTTTGTGACACCATTCAATTTCTCCTAATGTTATGAACCCCTAAATTTTGTCTCAATGCCCCTACAATTACACCATTGGCCCCCCTGGGCTAAGGGGTTAAATGCATTAGGGTTTATGGATTGTGATAAGGGAGCCCCTAATCCCCTTATCACAACTATTGAGAGTTCTCCAATCAACTTCAACTTTATGATACAAAATATAAATTGAGAGTAAAAGACAAGGAACTTGGAAAATTGAAAGCAATTGTTGAATAATTAATGGAATGAAAAGCTACCATGGAGATGGGGAAATAAAATGGTGGATTTAATCCAAAACCATCCAGCAATGTAAGAATTACATGTGTATACTATTTTAAATTTTTTATATGTTTGACCTATGTTTGACAAATAAGGTTGTGTTTTACCTATGTTTTCTTCTCCTAATGTATCTTCTAGACCCATATATGTTTAGAGTATTAGTGTAATTTTATTTAGAAGCAAGCCATTCTTAAAGAACGAGGTGGCATTCTCACTAGATGAAAAATGTAGATCCAATTAGAAAATGACCATGGTCAACTTTGTATTGAAGGCACACAAAAGAGGGTCAAAATAGGATGAACCTAGATATGGATAACTTGAAGATTGCACCATTCATGTAGTTGAGGAATGCTTGTGTCAGTTTCAAATAGATCACTTGGAGAAAACTAAGGGAATTTGAATGTTGTTTTGAGCATGT
This sequence comes from Pinus taeda, assembly GCA_000404065.3. NCBI lineage: Eukaryota > Viridiplantae > Streptophyta > Pinopsida > Pinales > Pinaceae > Pinus > Pinus taeda. The sequence continues at coordinate 12,928 of APFE031058915.1, forward strand.
TGTGGACAAAACCTTTTAGAAATATTGTAGAATTGTATGGGATTGTTACCCATACATTTGGTAAGATAATGGACCAGTGCTAAAGGATGATGATAGCTAAAGGGTCAAACTTATATCCTCTTTTTTCTTTTGAGTGGACATGAATTACATTTGGGTCGTGCATGGAGATGATAATTACTTTATTCCTGTGAGCTTAGATGAATTTGTGGACATTATAGGACCATACTATTTCCCTTTGAAAGAAAATATGTCGAGGATATTTGGGGGAAATGTGACTGTCCATAAATGTAAATCATATTGAGGACCTTATGGCTCTTTTCCTTAGACCCTAGTAGCGCTTGGAGGTTTTATTTTGATGGTTTAGTGAACAAAAACCTAATATGACCAAGAAAATTAGTGTTGAACCACATATAGTTTAGGAGGAAATTTTAGGGGTTCTAGGTGTTAATGGAGTTTATGGGTTTAAGAGTTAGGGGTTAAGGGTAAAGAGTAAGGTATGAGGGTGTTGAGGGCCAAGGGATTGAGGTTTCAAGGGTTTATGGGTTAGAGGTTAACGATTTAGTGGTTAAGGGCTTCTGAGGTTAAAGGTTAAGTACAAAAGGCTTATGGGTCACAAGATTTAGGGGCTAAGTGCTTAAGGGTTATGAGATTTAGGTGTCAACTAGTTAAGGGGTTAGGGGTTTAGGGGATAGGGGTTACAGGTTAAGTGTAATATTTTATGAGGATAAGGGGTGAGGTCTTAGGGTTTTCAAGGATTGTAAGTTAGGGGTTACGGGTTAAGGGGTTATTTTCTTAGGGTTTAAGGGATCAAGGGCTTAAATGGGTTATGAGTTATGAGTGTATGGGTTAAGGGATTATGGCTCTGGGGTTAAGAATATAGGGAATTTAGTTATATGTTAAGGGCTTATGGGTGATGATAATGGGGCCCCTTATCATAATATTGGGGGTTCTGTTATCAACTTCTCTTGTTGTCTTCCCTCTAGCCCCCGTAGACCCTATTTCATTAGGTCCTATGGTCCCTTATGATTCTCTAATGCTACGATTATAGATCTCAGTAAATCATGCTTGAACCTCTCACTTCTACCCATCCATGCTAGCCTTATTTCCCCTTGCCCCTTTAAATACAACAAAATATCCCCTTCTCCCAAAATTCATGAGAATTTAATATTTGGAGGTAATCATTTAACAATCGCCTCTAAAATTTTAATTCTCGTAATTTTGTTTGGGGGGGGGGTTGTCAAAAATTTCCTCCAAAGGTTACATTGTCATGACTTTTAAGGGTTGTTCAAGGATTCTAATTTAGGGGTTAGTTTCTTAGGGTTTAAGGGATCAAGGAGTTAATGGGTTATGCATTATGAGTGTAGGGGTTAAGGGATTATGGCATGTGGGTTAACGGGAGGAATTTAGTTGTTATGGGTTGTGATAATGGGGCTCCTAATCCCCTTAACACAACTATTGGGAGTTCCCCTATCAATTACTCTCATTTCCTTCCCTCTAAGCTCCATAGCCCCTATGCCATGAGGTCCTAAGGTCCCTTCTCATTCTTTAATGCGAGGATTATAGATCTAAGTAAACCATGCTCAAACCTCTCACTTATACCCATTCATGCTACCCTAATGTCCCCTTACCCCTTTCAATACACTAAAAGATCCCAATCCCCAAAACTTCATGAGAATTGAACATTTGGAGGCGATCAATTAACAACCACCTCCAAAGTTCAATTCTAATGACTATTTTTTTTTTTTTGGGTGGGGGGGGAGATTTGTCCAAAATTGCCTCCAAAATTTACATTGTCATGATTTTTAAGGGGTTTTATCAAACAATCCCCCTTAAAATTCACAAGAATTGAAATTTTGGATGTGGTTTTGACACCCTCTGCCCCCCCACCACCAAAAAAAAAAAAATTCATGGAGAATTGAACTTTTAGGAGCTAGTTGTTAAAATGACCGCCTCCAATGTTCCATTCCTCATGAGTATTTTTTTTTTTTTTTTTTTTTTTTGGTGGGGTTTTGGGGGGGGGGGGTGGGGGGGGGTGTTGTTGGGGAGGGCGGGAAAGGTTTCAAAAATTCCTTCAAAAGTTTATTTCTAATGAATTTTAGGGGCTTGTCAAAAAACTGCCATGAAAAATGTAATTTGGAGCAATAATTTCACTGCCTCCCCAAACAAAGGTCATGAGAAAACACTTTTAAAGGCGGTTGTTAGAAACCCTCTGCCACAAAAAAGTTTATTTTTCATCACTTTCGGGGTGCGTGGGGGTGGGGGGGGTTTAAAAACCACCATGAAAAATTTATTTAAGGGAATTCATTTAAGCCCTACCCCTCTGGGCAAAAAAAAAGTCATGAGAAAACACTTTTAGAGGAAGATGTTAGAAATCCAACCCCCCCCCTAAAGCTCAATTTTCATGACTTTCTGAGGTGGGTTTCAAAATACAACCATGAAAAATATATTTAGGAGCAATAACTTAAAAAATCACTCCAAAATTAAGGAGAAATCACTTTTAGAGGTGGTTGTTAGAAAACCTCCTAAAAAAGTTCAAAATTTCATGACTTTTTGGGGGGGTTTCAAAATCCGCTCCTAAATCCATAAAAACACTTTTAGAGGTGGTTTTGGAAGACCGCCACAAGCCAAACCACCTGTAAAGGCCTTTTTCGTAGTAATTTAGGTGCCAAAACATATCATATTCCAAGTGTTAGTGCATTCTAAGTGCCAAATCTTCCTTTGTTACTTCTCTCCTATTTTCCAATAATTGATCTCAAGTAATTTTAATCTTATACCATGCCAAAACATACCAAGGAATATCAATGCATGCTAGACATGCAAAGACTTTGCAATTGCTAATGTGTGTCAAGGAGTGTTAGACATTCTATGGAGTGGAAAGGCATGTCGAAGAGTGCCAGAGAGTGTCAATGCACACCAAGGAGTATTAGGGAGTACTAGGGAAACACAAGGAAGCACTAGGTTAAAATGCATGGAAATGAATGAATATAAGGGTGTGCTAGGGACTACCAATGAGTGCTAGGTGCGTTAAGGAGGGAGTGATAGGGTATGATAGGTAGTAGTAAGGCATGCTAGGGAATACCAAGGCATGTCAATAAGTGGCAAAGCATGTTATGGAGTTTAAGGGTATGCTAACACATGCCAAATAGTGCCAAGGAATGCTAGGTTCTAAGACATGCTAAGATGTGTAGGGTTCTAGGGTGTCCCAACATGTGTCAAGGAGTGTCAAGGAAAAAAATGAGAGAAGTAAGCTAGAATGCAAAGAAATGAACACATAAGAGGGTTAATAAGTGAGGGCTTTACCTTCTTCAAAAGGGGCATGCTAGGCACACTTACAATAGGTTCCAATACATACCATGTGTTAATGAATGCAAAGTTCTCATGTATGTCAATGCTTGCCAAGGTCTTTCGGGGCATGCAACCACATGCTAAGGGAGTGCTATGTTTCGCTAGGGCATGCCAACGTGTGCTTGGGAACCTTGGTCATGGAAAGATGTTCTAGGTACAAATGTAGCAACCCAAGTTTTATTTTCCATTTAAATAATCAAGCCAAGGTCATGAGACACATATTCTAGGCTGAATGGAGGGAAAAACATTATAATGGGAATCACTTGTGGCTTATTATTGGATGTGGAAATAGGTATTGACATTGGCAAAAGAAAAAGACAATAAATGACAATTAATTAAAGAAATAAAGAAAAATAGGAGAAAAGGAAGATGAAGAGACAAGAATATGCATGCAAAGGAAAATTAAGGAAAAGGAAACAAAAGGAGAGAGAGAACATTCTATGCTTCTCGTAGCTACTCTTAGTTACTTTGAATCACTTCTTGGTTACACGAGGAGCATTCGATCACTCTATGCTATTCTGTGTTCTGGGTATATTTTCTTCGCATATTCTGTGTTTTGTGTATCTTTTCTCCGCCTATTCTCTGTTCAGTATTACTTTGCAGGTTAAGAAGCATCACACAACACCACAGGAAATGATTAGTTCCCCTTTGGAAGAAGCTTAAGTAGAAGCCCTACCAGAATATATGGATTTGGATGAGCCATGACTAATTTCCCTTGTATAATAAAGGCATAGAAAAGATGTGGACATTCCATATCATTATGCTATAATTTTGTATGATGCCTATCTTAGAAGCAAGGAAAGAAATCAACCGGGCCTAAGTTCTTCATAGTCCGGTATTGGTATTCAAATGAAGGATTTTAGGGTGGCCTCCAGACAAGACAAAGTAGCCACAAAATGAGGTTGCAATAAAGCATAGGGCACTGATCTAAGAAAATAGTGAACAATTAGTTAACTCAAGGAAAATCATGCCAATGTTAGAGGCATTTCCCTCCTTAAAATCTTAAATTTTTAATTGCATCATGTTACAAGGTTGAGAATACTTTAATTAATTAAATGGTTCTTTTATTTCACTCTTACACATTGATGAGGGAAATGCTTGCGATGATATTCTAATAATGGATCGTGAAACTTGTGATTATAACCTTTTTTTTCTAAACATAAAAAAATAATTGTATGATTTGGATGTTGTGGATTGTTCGTATAGTTAGTAATAAAACATAATAGAGTGCAAATAATTAATGTAGTTTCTTTTGATTGGGTTCTTCACCTTCCTCAAAAGAGAGTGTGGGATGTTAAAGTGAAGATTTTTTTATTTTTTATTTTAGAATTATTGAATTATTTAAGGAACTTGTATGAATCCATACAAATCAATTACAAAGTAGCTTGTAAAGGTAAAAATATTGACTAAGTTTCCTATTCCATTGTCGAGTCATATAAACTGACGTGCGTTCGTTATAAATATTTGTGTTTTTTCTTTGTTATTTTCATCCATTCTTCCATTTTTCATGGAAGGGTGTGAGCCATTCTTGGAAATCCATCTGGACGTCTATTGCATCCTTGCATATTTTACTGAGTTGGGAGTACTCAAGGGCTTGATTGTCTTCCTTAGGGGGTTGAGGGATATAATGAAACTATAAATATGCAACATTTTCCTATATTTTCTATGCGTGGGGCTTTAAAAGTTCTTAGGGTGGGATGGAAGTGTTATGCTCATGCTAAGTAAGGAGTTTGTGTAGGGTTCATTTTTTCACATGGTATAGATCATCTAAGATCATTTTTTTCTAAATTATCCTTGAGGGTCGTTGGAGTCTTATTAATTTGTAGAAATTTTCTTAGTAATGAGGGTGATTTCTTCTCCTTCTATTACCTTCTATGGCGAATATTGGTGTTGCTTTTTTAATATATATGGGTATGATTTGGAGCTCTCCATCCATAATAATGCTCCATTTAGAGATGATGGGGAGGTCTCCACAAGGGAATTTTTATAAATAAATAATATTACTTTGATGTCCCCATCTATCAGGTTGGGATTTTCTATAGTTTTTATCTTGTTTAGGGTTTCAACCTCGGGGAAATATGTGTCAACATTCATATTACTAGAATATGGTTTGCAACAAGAATCAATTATTTATGGTCCAAAGAATCAAACAAAGTGTAATCATTTCCTAGTTTGATCTTTGATGGGAATTCAATGGAGGATTCAATTTCCACAGAAAAAATTAAGCATATGTGGCAGTTTATTTTGCTAAATTTCTTCACTCTTGAAATGGAATTTTCAAGTTAATTTCCAATTACTTTCAAAGAATCAAAACCCCAACATTGGAGAGAGATGTTGGGATGTCTTACTCATAATAAAGCTATGGAGAGAGAGAAATCATAGAGGGGGCCAAATATTAGGAATTAGAGTTTCATACACAAGCCAAAATATACCTAAAGCCATGGTCTAGTGCCACTGATGAGGTCCAAATGTTTCACCAAGTTAAATTTCACTACAATAACCCTATGGTACATGGGTAAGGCATGCCTCCTTTTGAATTTTTGATTTCCAAGTTATCAATATCTAGTTATGAGAATCTACTAACTTTGGTAAAAATCCCATTGAATGTACAAATTAGTTAATGATGATGAAAGAAATCCATCTAGATTGTTGCATCTTAATATATTGTTATGGAGGGAATTAAAAATTCTTTGATGAATTGGACACTTTATGAAGGGGAGTGATGATATAACAAACCAACAAGTTTCCCCATTAATAGGGTGCCTTGAATGAGGTGTAAGACTAAAGCTATGGTTTGGAAACCCAAAGGAGTTAAGGTGCTAGCTTTGACTAAGGGTATCAAAGTCTAGAGGTAGCAAGCATAGAGGACGATATAACAAACCAAAAAGATTCCCCATTGATCTAAAAAAACCAACAAGTTAACATAGGGAGGGATGATATAAAAAACCAACAAGTTTTCCCATTGATAGGGTGTTCTTGAATAATGTGTAAGACTAACTTTATGGGTTGGAAACCCAAAGGATTTGATGTGTTAGCATTCACTAAGGGGTATCAAAGTATAGAGGTAGCAAGCATAGAGGACGATATCATTTTTGTAGGCATGAAGAGAGATATGGATGGGACAACCTCAATATTTGTAAATTTGAAGGGGACTAGAGGAAATTTGACAATAGAGGCTAAAGGAACTTGGAATGTTAGCATTTAATCTATTACTAGAAAAAAAGTAGTCGAAACACCTTGAGGTGTGCGAGGGTTGAAACCCTTATTTCTACAATAACATTTCTCTCATCGTTATCACTAAGATTACTTTAATTATATTTCTAGATAGTTGACATACATTGGGATAGCACTGGGTTATTTATTGCAAGAACAAAATTTACTCTGTATGTATTCATTTGAACTAAAATTTCATCAAAGTGTATCTATATGTGAATTTTTTCTTATGTCATGAAATTGGTCGAATGATATTACCTAGATTAGACACATCTTAACTAAAAATAGATCTATCTATTTCATTAACCTTATATGTTTGATATAAAAAAAGATGTATAAGTGAAAATAAATTATTACAACTAAATAAAATTTTCAATATAATTAACAATAAATTTGAATAATAATTAATTAACAACTATTATTATTATTATTATTTTACTTAATCATGATAAGTTATTAATTAGATGCTTTGGATGTAAAATAACATGCAAGGACACATAAATGACACAATAAGGATGCAAGGGAATAAACTATTATGAAAGGGGGACATAAGAACTCAAACTAAGACACAAATTGAGGTGCGTGGATGTAAAACTTACAGAATTTGAGTCTCAGGATGAAAATCATGACATAAGGATTAATATGAGATGAGAATGTTGATACAATGATAAAAATAACACCGTAATTTTGGATAAGATGCAAATAAAGCCATGTGAATGTTAATACAAGTACAAAAATAATACCTCAATTTTGATAGGATGCAAACAAAACCTCACTTTTAGATAAAAGCATGCAAATAGTTCCCCCACCAAACTGTAGTAAGGAATCATCCCCAAAGATCTCGTAAGTAGCAGGCATATGCCAAACGTGAATACCCTCCTGAAGCTATGGGCATAACACCTAGCATAGATAACCCAATCTTGAGTGGAAGTAAATACCACGACTTGATTCTTTTTTTCTAGAAATCTCAAGCAGTAGATCAGCACCCTAAAGTTAACGTTCGTTCCCTCAAGTTTACCTACTACAGTATCTGCGTGAATATGATCTCCACGGGACATACGCTATAAATATAGACACAAAGCATGTTAGGGACACAAAGTGTGATACAATATGCAGATGCACATTAAGACAAAGGTCATAAAAAGAAACACAAATATGGCACATAAAAACATGAATGAGATATAAAATGAAATGATTTAAAATGTATTACTTTTTACCACCTAGAAAAGCTTAGAAAATTTAAATAAGAAAATTTTAATGATACACGTAGTTTTACATTACTATATAGAAAGCTTTGTATTTATTGAATTCAAATCTTCAAATTAAAATAACAAATAAATAAAATGATCACATTACTTTTATAATTAATTTAATTTAGAAAATATAATTATATTGAAAAAAATATTACAACAAAGTGTTATATTAAAAAAAAAACAAAGGATGAGATATTCTAACAACAAAAACCAGATTATCAATAAATTAATAAAAGGAAGTGAATCTCATATATTAAACTTTATAAATTAAAATTTAAAGTGAGTTTGCAAATATTATACATGAGAGTAATTTAAAATTTTATTTTCCACCAATGTATGATATTGATATAGATAAAATTAGTTTATTTAAGACAGATAATGATCATAAAAACTATAAAAATATTAAAAAAAATTATAAAAAATATAATCACCACATTAAAAAAAAAAAAACTAAATGAATCATTATTTCTTATACACATTGATTTGTTTTTAAGTTTTTATCAAATGTGAGGAAAAGGGAAAACATATTTTATCAAAAAAAATCATTTAAGTTTTTGTTTTTATCATTTGAATAATTAAGTTTTTTATTTTTTCTTGAGTAAAATTTTAAAAATAAATCATTTATAAGATTTAAAGAATCATTTTTTATATTTGTAAATGAAATTTATAATAAATTTGTTGATATAAAATAATTCTTAATTTAGGGGATTTAAATCAAGAACCCACTTATAAGAAGTAATACCTAAAACAGTAACAATAGTTGATTCATCTAAATTTTTGGACTATAAAAAAAAATATATTGCTTTTTCATATTTGTAAATGGCATTCACAATAAATTTGTTGATATAAAATAATGCTTAATTTAGGGGATTCAAATCAAGAACCCATTGTTTGATCTAAATTTTTGGACTATGAAAACTTCTTATTTAAGAAGGAAAAATAATTATTTATATTTTAAAGGAATTTATTTAAGAATGAAAATAATAATTTAAATAATAGGAAAAAGTTAAAATAATACTAAATCCACTCAATTTAAAAAAAATTACAATATCTTATAGACTAAATAATTTAATATTATTTCTTAAACATACTTAAAGGGTAATCCATATCATAAAAGTTGAAATACATATTAAAACAAAGAATTTCTATAGCACCCAAAAACTTTAGAGAACTTAATATTTATATTGATACATATACAAAATTGAGAGATACAAAAATTACTACTTATATTAAAGAAAGTCTTGCAAAATTCAAGAAGCTTAGAAACCCGATATTTGATACAAACTCCAACACTAATTCTTCTTGCAAAACCAGTAATTTGGAAAATATCTTAGTAGATTGGGCTCTAGATACACGGAATTTCTAATAATGATCTTGAACATTCCTTTTATAACACACTAGGAAGGATTTGGAAACCCTGTTAAAAACTCAACATTGTCCATACAACTTGAGAAGACAAAAAGCAAACATGACTTTGACAACACAACTAGATAGTCACATGCCAACTATCATGGTATTATTATATAACACCCACCTACTTCACTTTGCTCAACTAGTAGGAGGTATCATGTCATTTGGATCATCTTCTTCTAGATCTGAGCCATATTCCATGATATGATAAGAGAAACATCTTTCAAAAGGACTCTCTCTTAAGCACTTAACAAATATTTCTTCAGATATGGGGTAGCTGGAAAAAGTGGATTTTATTTGGAATCTTGGTTCTTCATGATTTGATTTCTGATCAAGTGAAGATACTTTGATACTTTCAAATGTAATAGCAAACTTGAAGCATAAGTTAAATCGTGCAGCATCTTTCAAATCTGATTGAAGAACTATGATTAAATCCGCATCTTTGAGGCTTTCATCAGTGCAAGGAACATATTTGGCAATAAATATTTCAAATAAAGAACTCCATGGATTGTTCATCAAAAGGCTACAATCAAAGCCAATAATGACTTCTTTATGAAACTTAAGAAAATTTAATAAAGAAGACCAATCATCTATATGTGCCCTGTAGAATTCCAAATAAACCCTTCCATTGTCACTTTTATCTATGTAGGTGGTGCAATATCCTTTGCTTTTCCATTCTTCTGTGTTATCATATGAATTGGATTGATAAGCCCATTTTTCAAATATTTTTTCTTGAATTTCTGTTGGACATGTCTTTATTCTGCAAGTAAGACCCAAAATATCTGGATTCTCTTGCTCTCTTGATTCTTGCTTGCTTGTTACCATTTTCACTAGCATGATTGGCACTTGAAATTCCCTAATTAAGAAATAAATAAGAGCTTGCTTGCTACCATTTTCACTATCTTGATTGGCACTTGAAATTCCCTGACTAAGAAATCAATAAAAACATTGTTATTACCTGCTCTATAATCAAACTCAATATCAATTTTTTCTAACCATATATTCCATCTTATCAATTTGTTGTTTTCTATATCTTTTATACTTTTAGACGTGAAAAATCCATGCACATCCATTTTCATTATGAATTTTTCCAGAACAACAAAAAAAACTAAATATTTTTAATGTTTCAAAAAAAACTAAATTCCTTAAATTCTTAAGTAATTAACTTTGTAAAAACTACTTTAAAAAAAACCTCATCACTTCATCCAAATATGTGATCTTTTTTCCTGCACACATACTCAGGATATTGAGGTTTGACAAGAGAATGTTACGTGATAACACGTCTAGTCAGACGCGTGATGTCTATTCAGATATGTTGAGGTTTCATCAAGAGACTCTTACGTGATCACACGTGTAGTCAGACACATGATGTCTATTCAGAAAATATCGTACTTCAGGTCATAGGAATACATATTAATAGAGGTTTAAACTAAACAGAGAATGCCTATAAATTGCCAAGTTGCAAGGACACCCACTCTTTATTATCAGAAACTAGAAAATGAAAAAGAGAACACAAAATAGGAATGTAATGATATTGAGGGTTCCGGGTTATGCTACAGCCAAGACACCAAATTGGAAAATATTAACATGAACACACATCCCCTTGTCCAAGGTATAATATGCATTTAAAATCAATCAGTAACGTACAAATATAATGTTGATACAAATATAATGTTGAGATGAGAATGAGATGAGAATAGGATCAAGAAGATGCTAATAGCATAACATAGGATAGGTCTCTCGTACCATCTGTAATGGTATAAACTAAGAAAAGAACATGACATAAACTATTTTGATATTACAGGCAGATTAAGCAACAAAGCATCACAATAGTCAAATGAAAGGCTCTACACTATTTCACGCTAACAGAACAAACTACATTTTAAAATCATTATGCTTGAGATGGACATCTGTAGAAATATAAAGTCAGGAAAAACAGATTACATAAGACATTTGATGTTATATAAGAAATTTAAGTAACAGAGCATCACAATAGTCAAACACTATAAACTATTCCAGATTAACATAGCCAAACACTATAAACTATAAACTATTCCACATTAACATAGTCAAACACTATAAACTATTCAAGATTAACAGACTAAAAAAAACATATTACATAAGACATTTGATGTTATATAAGAAATTTTAGTCAAAAAACTATTCCAGATTAACAGACTATGAAAAACAGATTACATAAGACATTTGATGTTATATAAGAAATTTAAGCAACAGAGCATCACAATAGTCAAACACTATAAACTATTCCAGATTAACATAGCCAAACACTATAAACTATAAACTATTCCATATTAACATAGTCAAACACTATAAACTATTCCAGATTAACAGAACAATCAACATTTTATTAAATCATTATCCCTGCAATGAGAATGTCTCATTGCAACTAGCATAACCCAGGTTTCTTCTACTCCCAAAAGAAAGAAAAGCAATAGAAGTGTTACTTACTCCCTTGGTTCCATTTAACTGTACATACAATTGATTGGTTGAATCATTGATGATGTCCACTTTAAATCATTGATCATATGTCCCAGTGAAATGCACTTTCCAATCACTCAATGCACAACCAACTTCATATGATATGAGCCTTCAGTACAAAAATGTTATCAATCCCCAAGAATTGCATAAATTATCCCAAGAATTGCATAAGTTTTAGGTTAAGGTATCACATCATTTTAATATACTATTACGCTAACCCATAATATATATCCATTGAAC